>PVJA010031972.1:0-24494 GCA_004027025.1 Myocastor coypus
TTTGCTGTAGCTCATGGTTTCAGTGGATTTATTCCTTGCTGACTAGTTCCATTGCTGTAGGCCTGGGATAAGTCAGAACAACATGGTAGAGGAGAAGGTAGCTGAACAAAGCTAGAAAGCTATTTACTTCATGGCTACCAGAAAGGAGACAGAGAGAGAGAGAGAGAGAGAGAGAGAGAGAGAGAGAGAGAGAGAGAGACAGAAAGACAGACAGAGAGACAGAGAGACAGAGAGACAGAGAGACAGAGAGAGAGAGAGAGAGAGAGACAGACAGATGGACAGACAGACAGACAGACAGAAAGATACAGTGCTCAAGGTAATGCCCCATAATCCACTTCCTTTAATTTGACTCTAACTCGTAAGTTGCCATCACCTCCTAGTAAGGTCATCAAAATATGATTTCCTTTTAATATAATATTATTAAGAAAGAAGTAACAGGGACCAGGGAGGTAGCTCTGTGGCACAAGTGCCTGCCTGACAAGTGCAATGGTGTGAGTTTGAACCTCAGTCCCACCAAAAAACAAACAAACAAGCTAAATAAATAAATAACAATGAGATAGTTTCAAAAGATGTTGGTAGGATAGCCACAATAATTTTTAGAATGAATAGTGTTGTCTTCATTGTAGGTTTTTAGAATATGAGTTGCAAACATGATAACTTTTCTAAATACTACTGGTACAAATCTTCTCACTGAACTAAGAGAAAATAGCTGTTTGTATAACCCAATAGTCCATGAATCCCTTTAATGAAGTGAAAGCTCTCATGATTCTGAAAGCCCTACTTCTGAACATTGCTGGCCTGATGACCAAGGCTTTAACACATGAGCCTTTGGGGGACATGTAAGATCCAAAGCATACCAGCTAGTGTACCAGGGACAAACACTGAGCATAACTGTATTTGAGTCATTCATTATCATGTTTGTCCCTCACTATTAGAGAGTGTGTCCCTAAGGCAGGGGATGGAACACACTGAACACAGGTTTATTGAGGCCCTGTGGTCCATGGGAGGTTACAGAGACCACAGAATTTGGAATCAGTCTAAATTCAGGTTGAGTTCCATGTCTGAAAACTATGTAACTGAATGAACTTGGAATTTAAACAGCTTGTTTAAACCTCAGGATCTTAGTATCAATTTCTTAACCTTCAAAGTAAAAACCTTAAGACCTATGTTATGAGATTATTGGGAGAGTCCAACAAAACATCATGCTTGAAACACACTCCACTATGTCGGTCCCAGAGCAAGTGCTCTGGACACAGCTAATCTTTATTTTTTTTTTTTTTGTCTTTTTGAGACAGGGTCTCAGTATGCAGTTCTGGCTGGCCTTGAACTCACTTTTGTAGCCCAGGCTGGTCTCGAACTCACACTGATCCTCCTGCCTCAGCCTCCCGAGTGCTGGGATTACAGGTGTGCGCCAACACGCCCAGCCACAGCTAATCTTTAGGAAACAAGGCATGCTTCCTCCTCAGGGGCAGAATTGCTCCTGTCTGATTCATACCCTCCCTAGCCTTCTCTGCTTTGCCTTTTAAAAACTCCAAGATGACATGGGTGATCTGTCCTACTTCTACCTTATCCACCATCTGGTTGGAAGAACCAGCCTTCTTATTCCTTATTTTGCTGTTTTAAGCTTAATGTCATTAAATACAATCATAAAGCTATATTAAACCTATACAGCCTCTTTTATCACAAGTCCAAACTGCTTTATAGATGTAATGAGCTATGGCAAGGAGAAATGGCGCTTAATAGGCTTGTTTCTCCAGTATGTTCACCTGACCCTGGAGACTCTAGCTCTGTCCTAGAGATTTACACTGCATATAAACATCATTTGAGAGATTCTACTATAAGGAAACACATGTCAAACCTTGCTTAATCCTATAATTGTCAAATTGGCTTCATTATATGCCTGTTAACTTTTTCAAGACATTATGTTTCTCTATAGCTAGATTTGTAAAATGCTGGCTTATGGGACTACTGTTTCTCTTTGTTGATAGAGCCTTAGGATGCCAAGTGCAGAACAACTCATGTAAGGTCCTACAAAGAGTGCAGTGTGCTCAACCTGGTTCTGTTTTCTCACCTCATGTCTTAATGACAAGCACAACCATCATGGGTAGGTCAAGGTTTCATGTCCTTAAGTTCTTTTGAATTCTACTTTCTTTGTTTTCCCTGCACTTCTTGATCTCTTGCCTGCCTTGCTAGGCAGGCTTCACTTCGCAGGTGTAGTGCTGGTCTTAATTTGTCTACTCAGTTGGAGGATACTCAGAACTTAAACTAGTTTTGTCCCTGGCCATGAAAGATAAGGATTCCTTATAGTCTATCCAACATCAGATCTCTAGAAAGGAAACCAGATGTGTCATCACAGAAGCATTGCAGGAATAGTAAATGCGTAGCACCTACTTTGTGTCAGGGTGTCTGACTTGAATCTACACCCTTAATCCCTGCATGAATCTGCCTCTTCTACCATAGTAGTGGTACATACAGGACTGTCACAATGAAGTTGAGGTCACCAGACACTGTTGGTAGAACAGCTGATTAGCACATGAAACTTATGTGGTCAAGGGTAACACTACAAGGACTAAGAGCACTGGGAATGTGTATAGAGAGAAACGTAAGCTCCATAAAAAAGACCAAGCAGAAACAGTGAGAAGATGCTATTTAAAGCTGCCAGTGGTTTCTTACTTTTGACAATTTGTCTCAGAAAATACTGCTCTTTTCTGTGGGAAAAGTCACTTCAGTAGGCCGCTCATTCTACAAAGCACAAGTTCAGATTCTGTCCTAGAAATGAGAGGGTCCGAAATGTAGGGCTCAAGTGTGCCCACAGAAGTATGCACAGGTGGGCTTTCCTGAGGATCAGAGTCACATCTCTGTAGAGATCTCAGTAGTTTCTACTGGAGGAAACATTGCTATTCCTTATCTCTTTGGGCCATGAAGGAGAGGGTTGAGTGTGGTCTCTGGCCACTGTGATCAAGATTGAAATCTTTCCCCTCTTTGAAAGCTTTATGGACAGACCAGCACGATGGAGCCGAGGCAATGTGGAAATGCATAACTCCTGTTGGGATGTTTTCTATATTGCAGTTCCCCTCTGTCATCACCATGCCTTCAGAAAAATCTTGTTATGTTCCGTGGCTTCATTTTAACTCTGTTTTCATTTGCCATAACATTGTTTGGGTGTAATAAAAGCAGCCTGGGGAAAGTTGGTTAAATGGAGAGAAGAGGTGACTGTCAGAGAACAGCAGTCCAAATCTAGAGGTGAGAAATGACACCTAGAACAAACTGATTGGGGCCAGTGAGATGGTTCAGCCCTCTAAAGCACCTGTTTAGGAAAGCTTAGGCAACCGCAGGGACCGTGGTTCGATCCCCAGCCAGCACCACATGCTGCACCAGATGCACCCCCAGGGCAGGCTGAGCCAGCCACTTAAAAAAATTAGGGACCAGGAAGATAACTCCATGGCACAAGTGCCAGTGCCTGCCTGAAAAGTGCAAGGTCACGAGTTCAAACCGTGGTCCCATCCCCCTCCAAAAAATAAATAAATAAAAACCTGTTAAATTACAGTCATCTCTTAACAAATTCTAGGAAGTCTTGGCAAAAGGAAACTAATCAAAAGATTAGCTTTCCTCTATAAATTGCATGATATATCATTCAGGAAAGTCTATGTTATGCTAAAGTAACAATCCTCAAATATCATATGCATGAAATACAATTTGATTTCTTGCCTACACCATAGGGTACATGCCTGTTGTGGGTGTGCTTTCTCTTCCCCATTCTGTTGTTGCTTGGTGTGGAAGGATGTGGGAAGATATAGCATTATGCCTGTGTGAATTTCCAGGTAATGGAAAGGATTTGAAAGCTCCTAGTCCATTCCATTGGTAAAGGCATGTCACAGTGCCATACCTAACTTCCAAAGGGGAGGAAAACACAATCATGTCTAGTGCAGGAAAAGCAGTGATGTTTGCTGAATTGTACCATATTTGCTGAATCATACCAACGACTGCCACAGAGTGGATTGGGAGGCCAGCATCCTATTTGTGTGGTTAAACCATGGAGATGTGTAGGTTGTAGCTTAGGATGGTGAATTGAGCTCTATCATACCCTCATTATTTGGTGCTTGAATTCCACAAATGTTTCCTGAGCACTTTCTTTTTGCCAGGTACTGGCAAAGTACTGCTTTAAGAATTAGGGATGCAATGAAGAAATGGGTGAGTGAGGTGAGCTGATAATTCACAGAGAAAGAAGTACAAATGGCCAACAAATGTAAAAAAAAGTATTCAGCATATGTGGCCATTATAGAGATGCAAGGTAAAACAATGGTGACATTTCAACTTAATCCAGAAAGAATGGCCATCATTGAGAAGTCAAAAAAGAATAAATTCCAGTGAGGCTATGGTGTAAAATGAATCTCCCTACTTTGTTGGTGGGAGCATAAAATAGTATAACCACTACATAAATCAGTATGGAGATTTCTGAAAGAACTGAAATTAGCAATTCCATATGATGCAGTGGTCCTACTTCCATGTGTCCTATCTAAAAAGCTAAAGATATCCTACAGTGACATGTGTGTACCAATATTTATCGCAGCATAATTAGTGATAACTAATGAAAACAGCCTATATGCCTGTGAATAGATGATTGAACAAAAGATTGTAGTATCTGTATGTAATGGAATACTACTTAGCTGGAAAAGGACATATTAGAGACATTTGTAGGAAAATGAGTACACCTAGAAAATATAATGTTGATGGCTAGGGAGACAGCTCAGTGGAATAAGAGCCTGACTGGCATGTGCAAGGCCCAGAGTTTAATCCCCAGTACAGCAAAAGAAAGAAAGAAAATATAATGTTAAGTAAAATAAATTATATTCAGAAATTTAAATGCCAGGGGGCCGGCAGGATGGCTCAGTGGTCTAAAGCACCTGCTTAGGAAGGCTTAGGCAGCTGCAGGGACCGTGGTTCGATCCCCGGCACCACATGCTGCACCAGCCCCGCCCCCAGGGCAGGCTGAGCCGGCCATAAAAATAAATAAATAAACAAACAAACAAAAGTTCTGAAACAAGAAAAAATAAAATAAAATAAAATGAAATTTAAATGCCAGATGGTATCTTTTATCTGAGTGAGGCAAAGTACAAAGTAAGAGAAAAATAAAGGAAGGGAAGAATGAAATAAGGTCATGTACAAAGTAAGAGAAAAATAAAGAAGGGGAAGAATGAAATAAGGGCATGCATCTCTTGCAGGTGAGAAGCGGCCCAGTGGGGTAAGTGGTGAGAGGAAAGGGATGGAGAAGTAGGGTGAGGGAAGATTTGCCAGGTACAGGTACCTACGAAGCTTACAGGGCATTATATGCCGTAAACATGAGCTAAGATTAGCGATATCAGCAAGAATGGAAAGGGGGGAAGAGGCTCTAGTGGAGGAGGGAGGGTGGGAGGGGAAGGGAGAGGGAGGAAGGACCAACAACAAAAAGAAACAAACTATATTACGTACACACACCAACTTCCCAAGAGGATAGTAAAATGCATGTACTGAAACATGTACTAATAAAATAAAATTTTAAAAAGCGTTGGGGTATTCAACCTTCCAGAAAGAGTCACAAGCACTGTGGTTTTGGGGCTTCAATTGTGCTCTGGGCTGGACAGGCAGTAAACCCATTTCCCTGCAGAAAAGCATTATTTAAATGGGCAGTGCTCTATTTTAAGGCTCTTTCCATTCTCCTAGGTTAGCAGTGCTGAGAATGTATTATTTTTTAAATTTATTTTAAAGAGAATAGTAAAAGAATTGCTAAGACATTAGAAATGATATATATTAAAAAACAAGATCATAGGTATTCAACAGTGGTTATTATATCGCATATTGCTGTCTTCAATGTAGTTGTGCAGATTACAGATATAAGCATATAAAACTGGTCAAAGTTAAACTTTTAAGCACTAATTGCTACCTTCAAAAAACATAGAAATTAATAGTACAGTCGTTTTAGCTATCCTGTGTATACACTTATATGATTTTCCGCTTACTTTTTTCCCTATCATTTCTTGCATATGTGTTATTGTATTTTTCTTTTACTACAAAAGGTGTTAGCGTGGAGGTTTTTTTTTTTTTTTTTTTTTTTTTTTTTTTTTTTTTTTTTTTTTTTTTTTTTTTTTTTTTTTTTTTTTTTTTTTTTTTTTTTTTTTTTTTTTTTTTTTTTTTTTTTTCTAAACTAAAACTTCAGTATTCAGATTTTTTTCCTGTATTTTAGGGAAGGATCCACAAGGTGTTTAGGTTCTCACTACTAGATCACACTCATAGTGATCCTCCTGTTTACAGCCTCTCAAGAGCTGGGGTTACAGGTGTGTGGTACCATGGTCAGTCTCAGTTGACATCTCAGCACGCTCCAGGGTGTAGCCAGCACAGCAGGCCAAGTGATCGAACCCCCAGGCCGTGCACCTGCTTGCAGTTGCTTTCATCTGCTGAGTTGTTTGGCCAGCCTTACAAATAGATCTGTATACTATTGCTTTCCGATGTAGTATGTCATAGTGGTTTAGAACACTCTCAGGCCTCAGAGAATTCTGACATTTGTCACTAACTGCCATTTTCCATACCTCATGTAGTTTTCATCTGAAAAATAACACTACCTACCTTATAAGGTTACTTGATAGTTAAATTAGGTGGACTAAAAATACAACGCGAGGCACAAACAGCTAGTTGCTATAATTTACTGATAGATGAAAACTCAAGTGACTTGTCAACTGGTATATGATTGAGAGTTAGCTCTCATGTTCTTAAGTGAAGGCTCTTGAAATGTATGTTATCAGTAAAGTTAGTAGCAACTCCAAATTTCTACTAGCACATTCCTCATGAGGCATGGAACTCCATGAACAAATTGAATCCCAAGAAAGGCTTTGTGTGGGTACTACCCTAAGAATCATGAACTGTAAATCGTAGTAATGCAGATGTGCTCTAGACATATGTCCTCATCTGCCTGTCTCCTGTTTTCCTCATCTTTCTGGGTTCCTTCTTGATATTGGATTCTATCATTTTTACATGTACTTCTAGTGTAAATGTGACCCCACCCAAACAGTCTATATTCCCAAATATATTTCTCTGGCAAGAAAATAAAGAAAATGACACACTACTTTTGTCATTGAAAATGTGTTTGTATACTTACTTAAAACAGATGGCAAATAGTTGATGTTTTCAAAATATCGCACATCTTTTTACAGCATGGCCATGATGAGAATAGATGAGACAGGAAGAGATTTCTCATTCTGTGACTTTTGTGTCCTAAGGTCACTGTGCATGGCCAAGTCAAGCCCTTCTTACTGGTGATCAATAACCTAGTACTTCAACTGGGTGGTGTGCAGTTGTAGAAGAAATGAGTCTGGCCTAAACAAATGTGACAATCACAAAGAAAACCAGAGAGGCCCCTGTAGGTTCGAAACCAAGACTACCAGGTTATACACTGAAAAATCCCTCATTTTGTATTGTTTTTGTTTTATTTTGCCCAAGATAAGAACATGCGTAATTATGTTCACTCTCCAAGCATTTATTAAGTTGTATGGCCAGAAAGACACAGTAGTGGACACTGCCCTACAAGTCATTTTTGCAGCACCATTAGTCCATTCATGAGTATTGAGCATATATGATCTTGATTTTTCCCATGAAGTACCACTTGGCATCCATATTGAATTGAGGATTGAGTTTCCACAAGGCAAACATCACTCATACACATCTATGGCACAACACTGACATTCTATAGGAAGTTGAGAGAAGTGGCTCTCATTAAGCTAGATACCAGTGTGGGCAGAAAGCATGGAAAAGTGCCCACTGCTTCAGCCTAGATGATAGGATTTATCTTCAAGATAGATTATGTTCTCATAATGTCTTGACTTCCTTACCACTATCAGTATCTTGCTAACTAATGTCCAGTCTGCAATCCTAATATCTACTGTCCAGTCTCAACATAGTAAGACGAACAATTGTTTCAAAATGAAAATCATTGTATATCCATGTTGATTATTTTACAATTTATAGTTGCTAAAGGGTGAGAATGATCCATAGATGAATGAAAGATGAATGAGTAATCAGAATGTAGTAAACACATAGAAAACAATATTATTATGTTTTAGAAAGAAAGGAAATTCTATCACATGGTACAACATGAATGATCTTTGATAACATTATGCTACATGAAAGAAGCCACGTATAGAAGGATAAATAGTGGATGACTTGGTTCTGTCCCAAATTCTTAGAGACAGCAAATGGAATCAGAGTTCCCAGAGAATGGGGAAAATAAGCAAAGAAGATAAATCTCTGAAGAGGGATCATGGTGATGATCTGGAACACTGTGTGTACTGAGTGTCACTGATTGGTTCATTTAATAATGTTTAATGCAGGTATTCTTGTTATGAACTTTGATAACATTATGCTACATGAAAGAAGCCACGTATAGAAGGATAAATAGTGGATAACTTGGTTCTGTCCCAAATTCTTAGAGACAGCAAATGGAATCAGAGTTCCCAGAGAATGGGGAAAATAAGCAAAGAAGATAAATCTCTGAAGAGGGATCATGGTGATGATCTGGAACACTGTGTGTACTGAGTGTCACTGATTGGTTCATTTAATAATGTTTAATGCAGGTATTCTTGTTATGAGGGTTTTACTGCAATTAAAAATAACAAAAATCCCATTACAATAAACAAATTTGATGCTATACCTCCTCAAACACCCTTTCTCAACTCCCCATTACCCCCAGAGTAGAATGCAAAGTACTTAGCCTGGCCTCCAAATCCCTCTCCTACTTGACCTCTGGTTACTTCTTTACCCCACTTGTTAGCAGCGTTGTCACATTCATTCTCCTACGGGTTGATCTTTGAACAATGTCGTGCTTTTTTCCTCCTCACAGCCTTTGTCTGTACTATTTCCTTTGGCTAGTGGCTTTTTCTTTAGATAACATTGTGGCTATCTTTGGCCACAAAGTTCAGGTACCTTTTCTTTAGAAACAGCACCGACCTATTTAACATACCTGGCATCCCAATCCCATGTGGGAATCCCTTCACTCTCACACATTACTTGATTTTTCCCAGTAGCACTCTAGATTACATATTTATTTGTGTGTCAGTTGTATATCTAAGACCTCAGTAAGATAAGCTCCAGGAAGCCTGAAACTGTGGTATTCAATACCATGTTTCCAACATACAGTTATGTGGCAGACATAACAGTAAATATTTATTGACGGAGTGAGTTATACACAAGGACTGTTTAAGACTCTGACCTCACAGAACAAAATCATCCAGCTGCACGGCTCATGGTACATTAGACTGCAAAAAAACGCAGCAGCATAGTTCATGGCCAAGGCCTGTCATCTCAATGTGGTACCCAAGTTGTTTGCTCTGTTTTATTGAATTCTTTCAAGTTTACATGTTAACATCCAATGAGCATTTACTCCTATGATTTAGAAATTAGGTTTATTCAGTGTAATCACAGCATTGGGCTGTTTGGGTGATTTTGAAGTACTAATGTGACTCTTGATGCTCATGGGTAGGAAGCAATTATGGCGTTTCAGAATTACTTTGCAGACCACAGTGTCATGCCCAGCCTCTTCTTCATAGGGCAAGCTACAGGGGACATTCTTTCCAGTTTGAGCTGCTGCCAACTGCAGGGTTTCTCTTGAAGTTTAGTGAGTGTGCTGGGGACTTCTAGGGACTCCTGGACGATTACAACTTCTACCTAGCTGGAAGTCTAGCTGGACCAGGCTGTCTCAAGATGAAGTTGTTAAATATAAGGTCTCCTTTCTCATTGACTTTACACAGTACTTTCCCTGGGTAAGTAGCAGACCTTATCATGGATAGAATTTCATGGAATACTCCTGAGGAATGCATTTCCATTTTACAATAGAAATATCCTAAAGAAGACTGCTGCAGCATAATAATAGTAGTTCTGAAATGGTTAACACCAACATGACCCAGACGTGCACTGTGAAAGTACCATTTCACACTAGCGATTCACTTCATCCTTAGGGATTTATTGTAAGGTAGATATTATTATTTTCCCCCATCGATGGATCAGGAGAGCAGTCCTGAAGGCTGGGAAGTCCAAGATCAAGGTGAAGGCAGTGCAGAGTCTGTGCTTCCAACGTGGAACCTTGATGTATCCCCCATGATTATGGACCTGGAGAGTGGCAGCTAGCATACTCAGGAAGGGGTTCACAAGACAGCCCCAGTAAATATCCTGGCTCAGAGTGACACTCAACCACTATTTGTTTCATTGTATTTCCTGATGGAGTGTTCGGATTTCATAGTACCGGTGGCAGTTACTGAAAATCAGACAGTTGTATGAGGAGGACACCGTTCTATTTATTTTTGTGTACCAATGAATAGCACAATGTCTCACACCTAGTAAATGCTCAGTAAATGTTGCTGCACAAATAAAAGACCTTATCACTGTATATATTTGGATAAACCTATCCAACAAAATCCTAGACATAAACTACCTACAGTGTATCCCTGACATAATGTGGTTAAGGCTGTACATAGATATGATAATCTTGCCTACAATCACCAGAATAAAGAATCCCACTGTAACAATTGTAATTCTTAAGGAAAATGACTTGGGCATACTTAAAATCAGGATAATTGTTCACTTTGTGCAGTAAAGCATGAGTTCTGATAACCCTACTCAGCTTTTATCCTCTCACCTCTTATTATTTAAGGCTTTTAGTGACATGATCAAGCCTGTGTTTTTAGAAAGCTCTTGCATGGGGGATGTGGAGGGCTGATTACAGGGGGGAGAAAATGGGAAGCTGGGGTCAGTGGAAAAGCTACTCAGTACTAAGGGGTGGGGGTGCAGGAGGCCTGAACAAGGGCTGCTGCTAAGAATGGCAAGCAGGACAGATATTAGAAAGAGATTGAGGACATTGAATATAGCCCTGTTTATAGAGAAATGTTGGCAAATGATACTGTGCATTTTGAGAGGGTTAGGGAACTATCTGGACTGCATCTAAGGTAGTGGTGGCAAATCTATGGCACACATGTGATTGTGTTTTTAAGAGAAAATATGTTAATGTAGTTTTTTTTCTTTCAAATTAAAACCTCAGTATTCAGGTTTAATTGCAGTGTTGGCACTTTGTGATAAATAGGTGAGTTTTCAGATTCAGTTTGGATACTTCATGATCCCTGCTATGAGGTTTACAGTGCAGTACAGATCTTAATAGGAAATTCAGGAGCCAAATCCTTGTTGTACAAGTTTAGGTAAACATAATGATTTTGGACTCTAGCACTTTTAATTCGTTATACCAGAAGATATCCAAAGGGAGGTGTCTAGCAGACATTTACAAATCACAATCCACGAACAATTCATTCTCCTCTCACTCCCCTCCTAGTGGCATTCAAGGATTAATAATGACTTTTATAAATTGGGTTCTATGTACTTTACAGTGTTGGATATTTTGATGTCTTGCAAGCATGTGTATCATAGTGACTATTATTCTAAGGAACATTACTTCATGGCTGATGTTTTTTGGGGAAGGGGGTATATGAAGACAGTGTTATAGGGCTGACTTGGAGACAATGTGAACTGCTTTGCCTTTTCAGAAACACTGACTGCACTTCTCCTCAGTCTCCAAGACAGGCTGGTGAGTGGTGATTTCCAAGAATGATAAGGCACTTAAATACTTAAGCACTTGGTAAGTAAGATCCTATATGAGCAATCAGTTGAAGAAGCAAATAAGATTCGGAGGGGAGCATTAATCATCTCTGTGTTTAATGGGTCTTCCCTAGGCCACATCTACATGAGCACAGAATTTTAAGTAGGCTTTATTTTTGTAGACTCACAAAAGACAAGAGTATGTTTAGTGTAAAAACAGATAAGTTGTGGCACCTCTTTCTATGTGAAAATAAACTTGAGCCCCAAAATCCCCACATACCTGTTCCTATGACTATGGAGCTTTCTTTAAATCACTAGCATTTGCTACAGTATCTGTGGAGCTCACCTAGGACCAGGAGTTTCCAAAAGGAACCTGAAAAGCTCTTGCAGTTCAGATGCTTCTTCTTGAAAGCTTTTATGTGTTCCAGTCACACTTGGCTTTCCTAAGTCGATTTTGGCCAGCATTTCACACTTTCTAATTGAATAAATTATAAAGCCTGATTTCTTTCTTTACCATTTGTGGTGATTTCACTTTCTTTGATATAAGGAGTAAAAACATATTGGCAGAGGTTAAGAGTTCCCTTTGTTTCATCTCCTGAAGTGTGGCTTACTTCAAAAATGGAGAGGCTGTAATGTACCCATGCCTTTCTGCAGAGAAATCCACCGGGGAGAGCATTTCCCTCTTTCCACGCAATGACAGAAATGTGGAGAGTTGTTAATATAAGTTGGCAGCACTGACATTCTGAAAATGACTTGAAAGGCGAATTTGCATGGGACACCGCCACCCAAACTCACTCCAGGTGTGGCCACTTTCCCTGGCTCCTTGACTGGAAGGGGAGGGTCACAGGGCTCTGCTGTAATTCTTAGGAAACATCTGGAAAACGGGGTACCACTGCTTCCTTAGAGGGTATCTTTTTGTCTGGAGAGGAGTATCAATTAATGTACTGTATTATTTTCCAATTCCTAAATTTGAAGAGGAATTATTGCAACATATAGTCTAAGTGACGTAGCCACGATTTGATTTTATCACCACAACGTTCTCTTTCCTGATCTGCTATATGTAGAATTTATTTTGGACATGGTATTGTGTTCTGATGTGCTTTTATATCTCCAAAGCAAAACCTACTTGAAACAAATGCATCTAAAAGCACTGGCTGTATTGGAACTGTTATCTGGGAAGCCCTAGAAAAAATTACTTTAGGACATGCCTCTAAGTCACATTGAAAAGCCTGAGAACATGGACACAACAAGCAAAGAAAACACACTTTTCATGGCCACTATGATCTTTGGAATATTAAAAAATTACCTACCCATTTTAAATTTATGCCAAATCTGTGTCCAAATGAATAATCCATCCTACTTGAGGACAAACGATGAGGATGATGGTAATGATGATTATGCTAATAATCATCATCATAATAATAATAGCTGCCATTACTAAGTAATTACTATGCACAAGGCATTATATTAAGCTCTTTGCATGCATTTTTCTTATTTATCCTTGTAACAATACTGAGGAGTACGTATATAATTATCCCTGTTGTAAAGATGAGAAAGTGAGGTCCAGAAAGGTTTAAGGAAAGTGCTCAAGGTCCCACAACTAGTTAATAGCATGAATGGGGTTCAAAATTGGGTCAATCTGGGTTGGGGGTGTAACTCAGTGGTAGAACATGCACTTAACGTGTGTGACATACTGGCTTCCATCTTCTTGATCCACAGAATACAAACAAAAACCAAAACCAAAGCAATGTATGGTCAATAGGATTCTAAGACTCGGGCAATGCATAGCTAAATTATATTTCCTATATACTACATATAAAAACACCTAAGAATTAGACAACACTCTGATGACTTTAATGAATACTTACTGGTTAGCTATTAACTACCAGGAGCCTGAGTTGGTTATAGGAGAACAATGTGTCTCTTTACTCTTGATCTTAATAGATTAAGAAACCCACAAAAATATTTTTTTGAAATAAATAAATTACTCAGCAAGTTTGAAACCACAACCCTGAATGCCTAAAATAATTCAGTGTTGTTAGGATATCAGGACATTGTGTGGACGAGTTTTGCTAAAACTTGCTGTATTTCAGAGTCCCCTGGATGGCCTGTTAAAATTCAGGCTAAGGGCCTTCAATTCCATAGTATCTGATTCCATAGGCTTGGAGGGCCTAAGAATTTATATTTCTAGTAAGTCACAGGTGAAATCAGTAGTGCTAGTCATAAGAGAATAATGTGAGAAATACTGATCTAGTCCTGTAGAAAATGTATGTCTGAAAGGGAGCCATTTATTGAAAACCTACTATATGGCGGGTGCTTTTTAAGGTGTTAGGATCCAGTAGTGAAGAAAATGGCATATTTTTTATTCTCACAGTAGTTATATGCCTGTTTCAGGCACATTCCCATGACTGGGACAAAATGCTTGACATGAGGTTCATTGGGCTCATAGTTTCAGAGGGTTTATTCCATGTGAACCTGGCTCCATTCCAGGGACATCATGGGAGAAGGGCATGGCACTGGAAAGCTGCTAAGCCTGTAAGAGCAGGGCAAAGGAGAGAAAAGGAGGAGATGGGGACCAGAAAATTCCTTCAAGTCACTCCCTAGACTCCTTTGGATCAGGTTTCACCTTCAAAGAGCACACTGAGAACTAAACTGGTCAGAGTGACTCCACTGATGAATGTAGTGGGCCCATGACGCTGTCACCTCCTCACAGCTTCATCTTTGAATATGTGAGATTTCTGTAGGGAAATTTTAAATCTAAGCTGCAACACGTTCATACCGTGACACTACAAGCATTTGAGATAATAGTAAAAATATTTATTAGTAGAAATTTCTGTGTACTTTCCTGCATAAATAGATTATGTCCTACATTCCTGACTTCATGATTAAATAAGTGTTAAATAATTGTGTGATTTGTTATAACTAATCTATGTTTCAAAATGAATTTATGCAAAAATCAATTATAAAGCAGATCTACTGAGACAGTATCAATGTGTAATAAAATAAGTTATCTGCAAATTTTACCCTATAATCATTTTGAAAGACTCCATTACTCTATTCATTTTTCTTTTTGACATTTGATGCCTTTTCCAAGATAAATTTATACTGTTTTCTACTGTTTATTTCTGACTTCTGTACTATGATCAGAAAAAATAAGCTTAGTCTAAAGATTGAACTTAAAGTCATTATAATTAAGTCTAACAGTACATTCCAGACATGTTTTAGTTTGTGTTTATGTGTACTATACACACACACACATGCACACACGTGCACACACACACACACACACACACACACACACACACACACACACCCTACCACCACCACCACCAAAAGTGAAAAGGGTACTTTTATATGATTTTATTTACAAGTATAGTCAAAGAAGTGTGAGCTGGCAGTCAGGAAAGCTAGATTCTACACTAAGCACCACTATGAGTGGGGACCTGGGGCCACTGACCCTTTTAGGCTCTCAGTTTCCCCAGCTAAAAGAGAAAAGTTCGCATAAAGTGTTTTGCAGTATTTCCACCTTTCAGCTGGAATATCTGTTATGTCATTTGCCAATAATAATAAGAAAATATTGTATTTCTACTTCCCTGAAAGGGGACTACTTATTCCATTAAATAAAGTGTTAAAATCTTACACTACGTGTTTAATTTAAAATAAAATGTAATGTTGTTCCACTGGCTTGGAAAGCAAACTGGACAGATCAAACACTTCCTTTGAGATGGTAATTTTGCAAAGAGATGTGTAAACTCAGTGGGTCTACCAAGCTTACTACCAGAAACAGCCACGGGGTGGTTTAGCTAATGTTTGGCTGTAGGGTTTCCTTTTATACATGTGCCTACTGTCTGGCCATCTATAATAAGGAAAGAACCATGGCGGTGATTCTTCCTGCACTGGACTTTTCCGTTTTTGTGATTAGTATCTACGGTTTTAGTCCAACTATGTTGGTGTTAGAAACTTCAAAGCTAATCCAAAGCCTAGTATTTAGGGGAATATATTTTAAAGGAATACTCACTACCAATTAGCCTAGGCGGTAATGAAAATCATCATATATTTTCAATGATGAAAGATCCCAGTAGGGGGGCTCCTAATGGATGACAGGTGCCAGAGTGAGAGGCGTCCAGCGGGAGGAGGGCAAAGCCTGTTTCTCAGTCAGTTTAAGAGTGCACAGCATGCCCTTTACGCTGGACTCAGAACACAGACAGCATGCAACCTGCAATTGCTTGTATTTCATCCAGACTGGTGCTGCTCAGCTTCAAATCACCTGAAAACTTCTGGGGAGGATGCACAGTTACTGGGAATTTGCACTCCATTCTGGTGTTTTGCCAAAGCTATGGATAACACAAAGCAAACAGCAAATAGATGACGGCTGGGGATTGGGAGATTCCTACATATTTCTTTTCAAAGTTTACTCAGACTTAATGCTAATACAATGTGCCTCCCACTAGAATGAGACTGCTACAGGGTGGGATCTGTTTTCTACACAGATATGTCCCAAATATTTAGAATGATGTCTGTCATGTTAGTGGTTAAAATTGTACATACCAAATAAATATTACAGGTGCAAGAATAATTCTTACCTAATACTTCTAATTATGTAGTTTTCTTCTCCATATTCCAAGAAATTCAACAATTTATTCCTGTCTTTATTTCACTTCATTCCCATTTGTCCTATTAAACATTATGTATAAAGTATTTTAATGGTATTAATGAGGTATAACATGAAAAGCATTATATAAGTGTGATGAAATTTCCAAAGCTGAACAGACCTGTGTAATCAGAAGGCAAATCAAGAAATGTAACCCGAACAGCACATTGATTTCCTCAGTTACTACTTCTCCCTTTCAAGGCTAAGTGATGCTCACATTAAACACTGCATAAATGAAGCAATATAGTGCTTTTTCTTTTGTACTGGTTTATTTTCTGAAGATATTTGTGTATTGCATGCACACTGTTGGATACGGACGGGTTTCATTCAGCCACCACATAGCTGTACCATATTTTGCATTTTATTTGTACATTTTACAGCTAATAGGTATTGAATTTATTCTAGCTTGTAAAAATTATGAAATCTGTTATGAATATGTTTGTAGCTGTCTTTTGGAACACTTAAGTATGCATTTCCTTTTAGAACAATATCTAGATTTGCTTGATTTTTTATGGTGTGTATCTGACTTATTTTCCTCTGCATTTTTTTTTTCCACTAAATTTCTTTCCATATTAGGGAGGATTAGTCTTTCCAGTTACCATAGATGCAACCCTTTTAACAAGAGCCGAAGACGACTCTTAAATTAGATAGAAATGAAAAGGCCTGGCCATTTCCTACTATACAGCTGATGTCCCTCCCATTAACATCTATTCTTAAGGCTTTCTGGGAATTGGTTCTCATGCAATGAAAATGTTACTGGGCATTTGAATGCATCAGTGTCTGCACAGCGTGTGCCTGTGTATTTCATTGGTTGCAGCACTGGATTCCCTACTGACAACTCATGAGCTAATCTCAATTAACTCATTACTATCCACATAAATCCAGCAAAGTATAGGGTCTTGATGACTAGGGACATAAAGCAGAAAAGTTTTTAATATATGTACTGTTATGGTTAATAATTTTGTGTCAATTCGAGAAGTTTAGCAAGTTAACTAAATGATTGAGCAAGAAGTCAAAGTCCTCTCTTATAAGCATCCTCATCTTGTACAAGAGGAGAGCAGGGAGTTAGTGTGACTGCTACCATCACCCTAGAGGGTAGTCTGCTTATGTTATAAGGAAGGAAGGACTTGCTTTCCCCTTTTTGCTCTTGTTGCTTTTGCAGTCTTCTGCTGCCATGAACTGCTGTCCCTCTTCCACGACATCCTGTCTTAGAGCGAGCTGACTACACACTGAAATCTCTACAACTGTGAGTTAATAAACTTTTCCTTCTTTAAATCTGGGTGTTAGGTATTTTGTCTCAGTAACAAAAGAAGAGAAACCAAAATGTGTGCCAATGAAGAAAATGGTGGGCACTTTATAGGGCTAGTGTGGCAGGCAGAGCGAGGAGGCAGCACAGCATTTAGGAGGGCAAGAAGGAGAGATGTTTCAAAAGAGAAATGGAAATGCCACTAGGTGAAGTGGGCGGTGCCACACATCCAAGCACATGACTTTAACCACTGCTCATTTTCCAGCCCTGCCCAAAGCTCAGGCTGACTGCATGGTACCCTCTGTCTACAAAGACCTGTCTGATGAGGTCATACTGAGGTTAAATTAAATTTTCTGGAAAGCACCCGTTTACACAGAAGGAAAAAGTATCAGGACCAAATGAGTGCTTTTGTATTTAGATAGGCAGATCTTTTACATGTTAATGTTAAACAGTCCAGGGGTACTTAAGATTAGCATTTACACATTTAAACCTATGCCAGGACTAATTTCCATGGTTTTATTTCTGTTTATAAAGACCATTTTTATGGCCACAATTGTCAGTCAGCTTTGACCACAAACCCACCAGGTAGCAATCATGGGAGCTTAGGTCAAAGAGGGCGCAGATGGTTAAATCAGCTGACTCTGAGCTTTTTTAGTGACAGATATGTTTGAAGTGATGGGTAAATTTTGTCGAGGCTGAAACTGATCATGCTGAGTATCTTGAGTGCCATACACTGAAATGCTGATGCAATCATTTTAAAAGTTCGTTTAGGGTTTAATTATTTTTATAAATCCATATTATTATACATTAAGTTTAATACAATTCTTGTTCCTTTTCTTACGAGATGCTTTTTAGTTGATGTCTTGCTTTAGGCACTATTTGGACTAAAACAACACATCTGAGGAGAAAGTATACTTATGAACTAAGCTTTATTTTATTATGAACCCTGATCCTTTCAGGTATTTTGTGTCAGGACAGACTATCTGTTAGCTTGCCAACTTTCTATGTCATGTATTAGAACACTGAGCTTGGATTCACTCATTCATATAAGTACACACTGGACCTCAGAACTAGGCTGTGCTAGGTGCTTCTGGGGAGACTAAAAGTGTATACAATCTGATCTATGCCTCAAAGAGTTCATGGACTAGCAGGGGAGCTGAGGCAGGATTACAATTCTAATATAAGGTGGAATAGGAGAAGTGCCAACAGAGAAGTACAAAGGGCAGTGGTGTTCAAAGGAGAGGATGATCATTTCCAGATGGGGAGATCAAAGAAGGCTTCATGGAAGAAGTGGTATTTGTGCTGAGGCTTGAGGGGTAAGATTTCTACCAGAGGAGATGAGTGAAAGGAAAGGGAAGCATTGTAGAATCACAGCTAGTGAGAGGTGAAGCCCGTGGGTGGGTAAAGTGGCTGGGACGGGCAGATAGCCATCCTGGAAAATGTGAGGAACTTTCCAGTAGATTCTGATAACATCTGTTAAGCTGTTTCCATTACAACCCAGGTCAAAAGCAGTAGTAGCCCACAGATGAAGATCCTTATTGTTGAATAGAAGCTATAATCAAGAAGTTCTTCTAGATAGCTGAATATGCATCATTCTTTTTAATTATCCATTAACAGTACTGAGTTCCTATTTCACTCAGTACTCTGTTCTAAATACCAAAAAAGAGGAATAAGACAATGCTGGAATATATGATTTTGATTTTTATGGAGTTTCAATGTTTATTTTACTCTTTTCATTTGGTAAAGGCAGTTAAATACCTCAGAACTTCAGAATTTTGCATAAAGTTTAGGCTCTGGTAAGATTCACGAACTAAAATGTTTTGAATGTTTTATTACTTCAGAGCAAATGCTGATACTAATAACCATCATTTTTGAATGCCGCTTTTGCTAAACACAGGATTAAGCATTTTATATCCATGAACTTTAAATTTTACAGGAATGCTACAAAGTAAGGATTCCCGCTTATTCGTATTGGCCATATAGCTCAGAGACACAAGCACCTGCCTGGCAATTGCAGGGTCCTGGGTTCAATCTCTAGTACTTCAATAAATAAGTATTTCCACACTTCTTAATAGTGCTTTACTTGTTGGACTAAGTGCTACTGGTAAGCATTTCCATGTGATCATGGTGTGTGTGTGTGTGTGTGTGTGTGTGTGTGTGAGTGTGTGTGTGTGTGTGTGTGTGTGTGTGTGTGTTGGTCAGCCCCCCAATGTTTTTCATGAGCTCTAATTCTATACATAGATTCTAGTAGGTAGTTTTGCATACAAGAATTCATTTAATCCTCATCAGAGTCTTGGAATAAATCTATCAATTTTTCTGATAATGAAAATAAGTCTCTCTTTTTTGGGTACTCGAAATCTAACTCAAGAATTATACTTGCCAAGCAGGTGCTGTTGCACTGATTTGTTAGCCTCGCCCATAAAACTGATTCTTAGAGAGGTTTTAAGCCAAGTCAGCACAAAAGGAAACCAGGGACACCTTGACATTTGAAATTTTAAAATATACTTGGCCATAGAAACCTAATGTGTAGGCCAAGAAAATAACATTTATTTCCCCACGAGCTGCCTATCTGAAACAAGAGAGCAAAAAATAAGCAAGCAAATTTGAGAGAGAAAGAATGGGCAGGGAGAGGAGAGCCTGGGATTGACCAGCAAGCTGAGGAGGAATAGCCAGGGATAGATTAGAAGGTTAAGGTTAGTGGACTGAGAGCTCCCCTTTCGTTGGATTTCTTTCATTTCTCATTAACCTCAGGATTATTTTGATTTTGCCTCCAGTCTCCTTTCAGCCCAGGACCCTGGTACTCTCCTTGGACACTTAGAATTTGGTTACCTATAATCTTATTTGTGCTCTGCTAGTTAGGCTAGCCTTGGTCAATTTGGAACCTCAGGTTGTTCATTTTAAAAATGGGGATGGTATTAAAGAAAATCATAAGAACAGCAACACTGAGACTAATAAATATTTGCTTGGTACGGTGGTTTCTATAAGACTTACAGTTTGTAAACATTGGATTTTATTCTATGCAAAGACATCTTTGCTGGAGAAATATCATGGTGTAAATATTGCGTTAAATATCCCATTTTAGAACAACACAAATCAGAGAGTTCTTTATCTACCAATTCTTTTTGGCTGCCTTCAGGAAAAATTAGAAGCTGCTCTGTTCCCATTGTAAGTCAGCTGACTCAGCTGCTTCTCAAAGGCTGAAACATGCCTCTGATGTGGTGGTCTTTATTTTCTCTCTTAAGTATTCTCAACAAAAGAGACAGAGGAAACAGGCTGCTAATAATAATAATTTCACATGACCACTTAGCACTCCTTAGTCCTCAGAACGACACTAGTGATCATTTTTGAACCATCTGTGATTCCTTTCGAAGCTTTGGATATGAAGCAAAATATCCACATTATATTCCCGCCACAGCTGCGTTCAAAAGTTTGTCACTGTCTTGCATGAACTCCATTTATATTTTCAGAGGTTTTAGCACTAAAATGGTGGAGATTTTATAGTTCTTATGGTTTCTGGGAAATTCCAAATGTTTAAATTTAACACCAGCATGGACGTTGTCTTTTGCAATACTAAAAACCAAATGCAGGGTGGTTTTACTGTGGATCTAAATCTCCAGCCCTTTTTTCTGTTTAGAATCAGGTTCTCAGTAAGTTGCCCAGGCTGGGCTAGAACTTGTCATCCTCCTGCTTTGGCTTCCTAGTAGCTAGTATTACAGGCCTATGCCACCACACCACACTTAGCATGGAAATATTTTTAAGATAATTAAGTGTGTCATTGTATAAAGTAGCAGCACTCAAAACAGTAGGGCTTCACAAGAACCAAGTTAATCTTTATTCAAATAACATAATGTGTATAACAAATGGTCATCAAAATGACAGGCTAGGAAAACAACTTAACCCTAACTCCAAATATTCCTAAACTTGGGACAGTGGTTTGGCCTGTTTTTAATAAAACATACAGCTTGAAAAATCTCACTGAAAAATTCAAAAGCCTTTTTGTGACATCAAATACCACTTAAGAAACAATATGTGCAGCATTTTGGTGTAAATGAATCACAAGCATGTGGATTAAATTTTCCACAAAATATGCACAGTTCAAAAAATTAAGTGAAAAAGTATTTCAAACAAATGTGTTGAGTATGGCTAACTAAAAAGATGATGGTATAATTAGTGAACTCCTTAAAAGGTCACAGGCACAGTGACTTCCTTTTTTTTCAAATTTTACGAACTGTCATGTGTATTGTTCTATTCAGTAAGTGTGTAACATTGGACAAATTCCCTTACTATACTGACTACCAACTTCTTCATTGGTACAATGGAGTTAGCAATACTTAAGTGTTGTGTGGATACAATAAAAGTGGCTTATTTATGCATAGCACTTCCTAGAGGTATAGGTTTATGTGTTTGTCAGTGTACATATGAGTGCATCATGTATGTTTAGATGTGTTTTAACTGTGTGAGTGTACATGAGGGTGTGAATATGCCTAAGTTTCATGATTGTGTATGAGAGTATGCATGTGTATACTTGAGTGCTTGTGCATATGCACAAGGTAGTATGCAAATGTGTATGGTTGTGCAAATGTGTGTGCCAGTGTTCTTGAAAGAGTGTGAGAACATACAGGTATGTATAGACATATTTATGGGCTAATGTGCTTTGTGCCATTTTTAATCCAGATGTGGCAAATTATGGATTATAAATCAGTATAACAGCACATACAGTGATGCTGAACTGATAGATATTGAAATTTTATTCATTGTTCACTTGTAAAACTGTTAATGGAAATGAATCAATCCATTATTTTTTCTCTTGTACAAAGGTATGTTTTAGCTTCAAATTATTTCCTAGTATGTGATAATTTCTGATACGCTTGGCATATGTGAAACCTAAAGGAAAAGATGCTCTAAAGGCATTATATAATTGTATAAAATCATTTCACAGCTGTTAAGACATTTTCTTACATATTTTAAATGAAAATAAGTGAAGTGTAATAAATAGTTGGAGGTATGTTTCCGAAGAAACATAAAATTGCTTATTATAATACTTTTATGCTTTTGTATTTCAGAATCCTCAAGTTACTTGGTCAGAAACATGAGGTAACAACCTTATTTGATACGATGTTTTCAACCTATCCCTTCTCAGAAAGTACTTTTCAGGCTAGAGATGGTCTGATGTAGTTGCCGCTACTAGCATTTGATGCAGTCTGTCCTAACGTTTCACCCATAAACTTTCTTCCTTCTTAGTCCCAAAAGGAGTGTGTTCCCAGATCTCTTTGCGAGAATTTTCCATGCTAGAAGCATTGAGGTCTGCAGCATCTCCTGAACAGCTTCCTGCATGACTGCCTTGATGAAAAGCTTGTTGCAAGGCTACAGCTCACGTTGGGATGTGGTCTTCCCAGGACCCTGACACTTTGCTACAGACTATCACATTAAGCATCCCAGAACATGGTCTATGCATTAGCGAAGGTGAAAGGACATGGCTCAGAGACAGTACTGCTTCTTTGGCTGGCTGTTTGGCCTTGATGTAGCTCCTTACTTGGGGAGAACCATCTGCATGCTGTTTGTGAGACACGCTTCTCTCTTTGAGATGCTTCCCTACCCCATAGCTGTGGTTGGTTCAGAAGTCTGTGCTGGAGTGCTTTGGTGGCCTGGCTATGATCTCCCTGTGTACTTGCCTCCCTCTGATCTTAACTGCTCTGTGACTGCTATTTGCACTCTTCTCTTTCTAGTGGTCTGGCTTTGGGTCTTCCATTCACTGTTGGATTCTTGCAAGCACTGCAGGACTTGCTGAACACCTCTCCTGATTCGATCTGAGGTTTCAGACCTCTTCTGCTCCCCCATCCTCAGCTACAGTCCTCAAAGTTTTAGAAATCCACAACTGTCAGCCTAGAGCTCTTTATTCTCCATGTTCTCTCTGCATTCCTTGGCCATCCCTTTGTTCCTAGTACAGTGGCTGCTAAACACAAAGATGTACCTAAGAGCAGGGGTTAACACCACATCCTCTCCTCTGGAGCTTACTCTTGTCCAACTCTTGACCTCCCTGATTAGGTCTCAATCTACTTCTTTGAGGTACTGGAACTAATTATGCAGATGAAGAGCCTGCACGCAAATTCAAGTAATCACCGTGGGCTGGAGTAATAGGAAATTCAAGTGGGTTTTACTTCAGGTCAAATCCTTTACATTAAGCTTCCAATAACCTGTCTTTGTCCTTTGTCTTTCAAAAATTTTGTCAAATATCACTGGACTTTATAAGTTAATTAGGATTTGATCTATTTTGTAATAAGTAGATTTTGGTTATAATAGGAATCAGTCTGTTATATTTTCATGACCATGTACTATGACTGGTCAGCAAACTCACCTGAAATTTTTGTTTCTATCTCCACTCATTAGTAAATTTTATAAGAGAAGGAAAATATGATTTTAAAGCTTTTATAGCTCCTGCAGCAATTTTTTAACTTACAGAAAGATCATAATAGAATGGTCATTACCACTTCAGACAGACTTTGAGAAACTATTGCATGTTTTGCATGCATGTGCAGTTCAGGATGTGCGTATCGGCTCTGATATTTGCCAGCTGTGTGACTGTGGGATTAACCCAACCTCCCTGAGCCTTAATTTCCTATTTGAGACATTGTGCAGTTATATACGGGGTTGTTTCACCACTAATGACACTTTCATTTATTAAGCCTTTAATAGAAGATATTATGCTGAATTGTTTCTCATCTATTATTGCATTCCAACAACAGCTCTCAAGACCTGCATTATTAGACCTTAATTTTATTTTATTTAAATTTTAATTTTAATAAGAGATAACAATATGAGAGTTTCAAAACATGTTAGTAGCACATTCGCAATATTTGAGACACTGAATATTGTTGTCCTCACAAATGTTATATAGAGCACAGGGTGTAGACGTGACAAATTTTCTAATCAATATTGGTTCCAAAGGGGGCAAAAAAAGAAAAAAACAAAAGAAAACGAGAAGAAAAAGTTTTC
>PVJA010031973.1:0-24270 GCA_004027025.1 Myocastor coypus
ATCCTCCTGCCTCAGCCTCCCAAGTGTTGGGATTACAGGTGTGTACCACCACGCCTGGCTAATCCTTTTTCTTTTTATGGGCTATAATCCAGCTTCTCTTTTGTGTGTACATGTTGAGTCTCTGTAGTCTCTCATTCTTCATCATTTTCTTGCTTTTCATGACCGTGATATGTTCAAATATATATATTTTTTATTTTTAGAAGAGAATACAAAAAGTAATACAAGTTAGAAATGATACAGAATTTCACTAAACAAAACAATATAAATTTGACAGTATTTGCTGTATTGCATAGTGTTGTTTTCGGCTTAGCTGTTTAGATTACCAGATAAATGCATGCAAAATTAGAGAAAGAAAACAGAGTTATAAGAAATTAAGAAGAGAGAGAAAAAAATGCAAAAAGAAGACAGAAAAGAAATGAAGCATGGACTGCTCTCTTCCACAGAGCAGCAGAAATCTCCTGTCCTCCTCCTCATCTCAATAAACCGTTGTTTTGGTTACTTTTCTCTCCTTGCTAGGACAAATACCCAACACCCAAAGTGAAGGAAGGAAAGGTTTATTTAGCTCACAGTCACTGGAGGTTTCCGTCCATACTTGGCCGGGTCCAAGGCTGAGTGGCACAGGGCAGAGGGTGGCCGCTCATGGCAGAGGAAAACAGCAACGCAGCCAGAGCAGACGGGAGGAGCAGCGGCACCAGGGGCAGCGGAGAGCAAGGCTGTCTCCTTTCCGTGGCATTCAGGCTGTGCACCCCAGGCTGGGTGGAGCATTCGCGCACATAATCCCAGGAGCATTTACAGCCACGATTCCAGCAGCACTCACATCCATAATCCCAGCACTGGGTCAGGAAGTAATCACAAATTCTAGAAGTCCACCCCATGACTGCCTGAGGCTGTGGGTGGACAGCTAGACACAAACCATAGCAGCCATGAAACTTTGTAGATTTATATGCTTGGTATAGGGTCTCACTACACAGCTCAGACTCATAGTGATCCTCCTGTCTTAGCCTTCCCAGAGCTGGGACTACAGGCATGCACCACCATGCCTGGTTTCAGTGGCTGGCACAACATGCCAGGGGGTGGGGTTGGCACAGCACACGGTACTGGGTTGGACCTGGGTTGTTGAGTTTCCAGGAAGATGCTTAGACCACTGAGCTATCGCCGCAGCCCCAAACCATGACTTTTGAAGTGCACTGCTGTTAGCTTCTGGGCTATCTTTCAGTTTGGACTTATGTGACATTTTTTATGAACTTTGGCAGAAATCCCACAGCAGTGGGATATACCTTCTTGGTATATCAGGCAGGTCCTGATATTTCTTGTGGGTTCACTTATACTTGTTCACTTAGTTAAAATTCTATCAGTTTTCTCTAATGAAAATTGCAATATTCCTATACACTAAGATAGTTACATTCTAATATTTAATAGGTGGTCATTCTTATGAATATTGATCTGCTTCGGCAACAACAGCGTTGGAAAGATGGCTTGCAGGAGTTGAGAACTGGTTTAGCAAGTGTAGAAGCACAGGTAGGTGGCGTATGTTTTACTTTTTGCCTGTATTATGCAATGCAATCCTTTCATAATACACATATATGAATTGATGAGAGGCCTGGCGGGATGGCTCAGTGGTCTAAAGCCCCTGCTTGGGAAACCTTGGGCGGCTTCAGGGCCCGCGGTTCGATCCCCGGCACCACATGCTGCGCCAGCCCTGCCCTCGAGACGGGCTGAGCCAGCCATAAAAAAAAAATGAGTGAATAAACAAACAAACGTTCTGAAACCAGAAAAAAATAATAAATAAAATGAATTGATGAGAAATATATCTATCTTTAAATATTTGCCAATAAATTCTTGGTAACTTTAGAATCCTTTGGCAAAATTACACATGTAAAGACCAAAACTTAGCAATAAATTTGTAATAAAATTAGAAAAAAATATTTGTTTTATGGAATGTTAAACTTCACAATTTAGAGTTTGTAGTGTTTCTGTTTTGATATTTAAGTATCTGTAATTTGTCAATTCTTTTTCATTGTGACACCTATAAAACAAGTTTAGAAGAAGACTACTAATAGAAATAACTTTATGTGAGAATTGTTTCCTCTTTTGGAGAACACATTAAAATTCAGTGTTATTCACATTTTGACATAGGATATGATGTATCTCGAGGTGGTAGCAGTGCACCTGCTGTGTAGAAGGTGGTAATAGAATCATAGATAAAAGATGTGTGAGCTGTTGAGCCACAGTTGAATATGTATGTTTTAGTGCTTTAGAAGTTTAAGACAAAAATGAAAATATTTGTGTAGAAGCAGAACAGTGTGTAAATTCTCCTTGCATTGAAAGTAGTTACTTTCTTGTTGGTGGGACACATTACCCCAGACCAGGATTCTTAGGAGGAAAGGCTTCTTTTGGCTCAAAGTTTTAGAGATTTCGCTGTGGTCTGCTGGCTCCAAGAGGAGGTGGCATGGTGGCAGGGTGGCATGGCAGCAGGGCATGGCAGACAAGAGACTGCTCCTGTCGTGGCTGGCAGGAAGCAGAGGCCAGGGAGGAAGAGGGCTGCGTCCTGCTTGTGTACACCCTCTGGGCCACGCCCACAGTGGCGCCCAGCTGTAAGCCCAAGAGTGGACCAGGTCAGGGGTGAGTGTCACACCCACGACCCGGCCTCCTCCCAGAAGCCCCTCGTGCCAGCGCGTGAGACTTTGGGGCACATTTCAGATGTAGGTCATAGCCGTATTCTAATATTTTAAAGTTCTTATGGTTTAAAATATGCAAGCAACCACTTAGGAAGTGGAAAGGCAGACTAGTGATAGAAAGGACTGTCCTAATTTGTCCCTTTTGTGGCAGGGCAGTGCTATTTTAGCTTGGTTCATATTTGACGTGGAATATGATATACATAGAGGTAGTAACATAAAGCCTCTATGGTAGGTGGTAATGCCACCTTAAATAATTTACAAAATAAACCATTCTTTGTGTTACTGCATTATAAAGTCCAAAAATAAAATCCATTTAATATTAGCTTAATTTTCTGATACTGTTGTTTTACATACTATTTATAAACCTGATCATTAGGTCTTTACATCTGACATTCTATATACTTGCTGCAAGTTCAAATAGTTGCATAGTAAAAGTGAATTGTTCTATATATAAGCATACTTCATATGACTTGAAATTATTAAATAAGAATTTATTCTTCCATCTAATTTGTAAATAAAAAGCAATGTGAATGTCCCATGTTAGGGCTTCCAGGCCAGTGACATGCGCGCCTGGAAACAGCACTGGAACCATCAGTTGTACAAAGCCCTGGAGCATCAGTATCAGATGGGCTTGGAGGCGCTCAATGAGCACCTGCCGGAAATAAATATTGACTTAACTTACAAGTAAGGCGCTTTAATATCCTAACTTAATTTTCAAATAATTGTATATCTTATGTTAAATATGTAAAGTCAAAATCTGTATGTAAAATTGAATTCATATTTTGTTTTCAGGCAAGGACGGTTACAATTCAGACCCCCTTTTGAAGAAATTCGGGCTAAATATTACAGAGAAATGAAGAGGTTCATCAGCATTCCCAGTCAGTTCAGAGGAGTAGGTGATGCGGGGGAAGCGTCTATTTTTTCTATTATGATTGATAGAAATGCAAGTGGATTTCTGACTATTTACAGCAAAGCAGAAGATTTGTTTAGAAGGCTTTCAGCTGTTTTACATCAACATAAGGTATGGAACATGATTTGCTTCGTTTCGTAAATTTCAACTGATTAAGTCGTCATTAAATGTCACATTAGTAGTTTACCTTATGTGGCATACAGTTAAAACTTGGTCAACCAGAAAGCCCTATTTGTGGATTCTTATAGAATTAAATTTATTCTGCGAGTGAGAAAAAGTGATACTATTTTTATTTTTATTATTATTTATTGTCTTTGCGAAATAAACTAAAACTTGTTTTATTATTATCTCAAATGGAATGTGACATGTCTATTGCCATTTTTTTTTTTTTTGAAAAAAGACCTCACTACATAGTGCAGGCTGCCCTTAAACTCACTGTGTAGCTCAGGCTGGCCGCGAATTTGTGGTGCTCCTTCCACCACTGCCTCCCAAGCGCTGGGACTACGGGTGTGCACCACCATCCCTGGCTGCTGTTGTCAGCTTTAATTCTTGAGAAGATGTATTTTGAGAGGACGTCCTCAAAGTTTAATGAATTCAGGGCAATGTGTAGACCTGTTGTTGTGTGTGAATGTCATAGAGCAGCGATTATGAGCCACTTAGAGCTTTCAGGGATAACCAGCAGGCCATAGGTTTGCCGCCACTGTTCCCAAGGGCGTGCCTACACACACCCAGATGGTCAGTGGACTGTGCGCCTGGGCTACGTGGCACAGCTCCCGCCATGCGTGTGGTGTCATTGATTTGTCATGATGCGGAGCATGATTATGTCTTACTGTATGAAGTGCGTCAGACCGCGTAATTCCAAGTACTGTGTAAAGCACAATTTCATTGCTCATGTGTGTTGATCCTGAGTTCTGACTGAGAATTTGCTCATGTCTATCACTGACACTACTGTGCTCTTCATTGTACATTTCTAGACCCTACTAGGTAAATCTGGATGCTTCCAGATCTGCAGCTTGTGGCTGTGAACCTTAACTTTGAAGAAATGATTCTGTCTTTGTATTTATGTACATCTGCTTTAAGAAGATAATCTAAAGAAAGAGTTTTATTCCTTTCTTGAAGTTTATGATCAGTGTATTTTCATACTAAATCTTTTCCCCCATCTGTCCTTTAGGCTGTGCAGTAGGGTACACTTATTTTTCTAAATCAACATTCACCTTAATACTGTACATTTTTCTTTTATTTTTTGGTCCATATAGTTGGCAGGCACTTGTGCCACGGAGCTATCTCCCCAACCCCGTGGTCCATATAGTTGGATCCTAAGCTTTTTAGTAGCAATTTATTATTTCTAGTTCTCTAATAATATGCTTTTCATTCTTTAGGAATGGATTATGATCGGGCAAGTGGATATGGAGACTCTTGTAGAAAAGCATCTGTTTACTGTGCATGACTGGGAGAAAAATTTTAAAGCATTGAAAATAAAAGGGAAAGAAGCAGAGCGACTTCCGAGGTATTGCAGGCGACTGTGACGCCGCAGCACTGTGACAGAGTACCTTTGGATGTGGGTAGTAAGGGTGTTCTCCACTTAATTGTATTGAAATCAGATTCCTCACTCCTCTAGGTCTCAGCTGTGATATTGAGCATCCTCTGGACAGGGACGAAAGACATTCCCTTTCTAGAGATGCTGGCTGACTAGAGGATGAGGCTGTGCTTTCGCTCTGATAGGAGAAGCTACTGCTGCGCATTGGTGCAGTCTAACCTTGGCCAGAGGCTACTGGTCAGAGCAGAGCAGGGCTCGTAATGCTAGCAGTATTCACCCTGTGCCACCTCCTCTCCCAGTGCCCCGGGAGGCATGCAGTGAAGTGCAGCTTTCCTGTGTTGCTGGCTGAGTGGGCCAGAGCTCTGAAGGAGGTGCAGTGACCTTGCTACTCCAGTTTGTCTCCCGTGCTGTCTGACATTCTTGGCACTAGGGCTGCAGTTAGCAAGAGCTTGCCCGAAAGGCCTGCGTAACAGTGCGCATATTGCGTGTGAGAGGTGACGCTGCCTTCATTCATTCCTTTACTCAGATGTTTATATTTGGGCTGCAAGACACTGAATTTATCTTGTAAGGATTTAAATAAGCATGTTCTATGCTCCGACAAAGTCTATAAATATTTATATATATTTTGTTGATTCTTCAATAATTTATAATGTGCTTTTGTAAAAAACTGATACGTGGGAGTTGATCAAAAGTTGTCATATTTGAATTGTTCAGCACAAAACCTTTGAAACAGCATATATAAGGCTAAATTAAATCCAAAGTCTAGATGTGTTTAAAGATCACAGTAAGCAGGGTCTGGTGGCACGTTCCTGTATCCCAGCACTTGGGAAGTTGGAGCCGGAGGATTTCCCTAAGCTTGAGGCCAGCCTGAGCCCAGTAAGGGAGCTGGAGTTCATGGCCAGTCTGTGCTGCAGAGCAAGACCCTGTTTCACATGAATAAATAAATGAATACCACAATAATAATATAATTTAGTATTGTAAATAAACAATACCTGATTTAAAATTTGATCTTACATAAAGTTATCACAACATTATGAGAGTTTTTCACTGACAATGTTTAGTGCTGTCATGGTGGATTGCTTGAACGTTAACTGCAACCCTGTGAAGGCTGTGATTGATGACCTCATACAGAAGCTGTTTGATATGCTTGTCCTTTCTCTGAAGAAGTCCATCCAAGGTAAAGACACTTTAATTTTAGGCTTTACTTCATTTTTAGGCATATACTTTGGAGTCATCAAATACGAATTTTTTTTTTTTTTTTCAAATACGAATTTAGTTGATTTGTATTTGATGATTAAAAATTGAAATGGAACTAGACAACATTATGAAAAAAATGTTCAGAATAATAATTTATGGCAGTAAGAAAGCACTCATTCATTCTCATGAGCTCCAAAATCTAGCAACATCTCACTTTGTAGTTTCATTGGTTTTATTTTGTTATATGTTACTGAGAAATGTAGGTAGCTCTGGCATAATCCAGTTTTCCTTATTTCTTCAAATAACATAACTAAATATTTTAACATTAGGAAAACTGAAAAAAACTTGTAATTTTTAGTAAATTTTACTAGGAATAATTATATTTTACTTTTTTTTTTGAAAAATTTTAAGCACAATTGGGAACTAGTAAACTTTCATAGGAAGAAATTTGTTGCTGCTCACTATTTTGAAATTTTGTATCAGAATGAATTATAGCCTTGGATTTAATGTATTTTATGTAAGGATTATTTATAACATTTTTTTCACTTAGAAGTTGTGTGAATATTTTTGGGTAGTACCAATAATGTATTTTATATTTCAATGTTACTATTTAGCTCATTTACATGAAATTGATACATTTGTTACTGAGGCTATGGAAGTCTTAACAATTATACCTCAGTCTGTGGAAGAAATCGGTGATGCAAATTTACGATATGGTAAGCTACAGGAACGGAAGCCTGAGGTGAGAGTCACAAAGTGAGGTTGTTATTTATTAAATTGGAGATATTTAAATTCTGTAATTTTTTATCCTTATGTTTATGGCGTGAACCCAAAAGGAGGTGTGTGTAATCTAGTCCAGGTCCCTCTCTTGTGCTTGGGCTCTTCATTCTGTGATGGTTTAATAATACACCAGTGTAATGCTTTCTGTTTTTTTTTTTTTTTTAAATTTTATTTATTTTTTTTCTTGTTTCAGAACCTCTGTTTGTTTATTCACTTATTTTTATGGCTGGCTCAGCCCGCCCCAAGGGCAGGGCTGGCGCAGCATGTGGTGCCAGGGATCGAACTGCGGTCCCCGAAGCCACCCAAGCTTTCCCAAGTAGGCGCTTTAGACCACTGAGCCATCCCGCCAGGCCCCGTTTCTGTTGTTTTTAGAAGTCTGTTTTATGTTATTTGAGCATATCAGCAAACAACTAATTCATGTATAGAATTCTTCATGATGATGCTAACTTATGAAGCTAGAACTGCATTCTGAGTACACATCATGAAAAAGCTCGTAATTAAAGACAAGGATGAAAGAGCAGTAAAGACTTCCTAGAAAATACATCTACAAGGCTATCACCCAGAATAAGCAAGCCAAAATTTTTTTTAGTGTGTGTGCTGCCAAAGTGAGCACACAGGCCAAAATTTTATATGATATAGATATATTCTGGGTGACATTAATTAGGCTTGAAGCAAGAAGGAGAAATCATTTGAATGACTACATGCATCTGTGTGTCTCCCTTATGTGGTGCAGTTAGTTAGAAGGAGACTTAATAGTGAGAAAATACACCTGCTAGTGGAAGGAATTAGACTTTTATATGATAGACTTAAAGATATAAGTGAGGATTTGAAGGTGAATAAAATATACTTTTCTAGTAGAATCAATTAAAGAAAGAATGATCTTTACCTGTGGCAGCTGGCAGAGTAACAGAAGTATCCATTTATTTCTTTAGCATATAGATCGTTGGTTATATTTGAGACCTTGTGCTAGGAATGGGATATACCTCTGTGTACATGTTTCATTCTCATGGATATGCGTGTGTATGTGTGTCTGTGTGTGTGTTAAGAGGAGGAATAGTAAGAGGTCTAAAGAACCTGCGTGCTAAACTCCTGAGTGTTATTTGGGGTGTGTTTATTGTGGGCAGTGTGTTAAGAGCAACTTAAATCCACTGAGCAGCATCCTTCACCCTCAGTCTGTGCAGTGTAAGGCAGAGAAGCTTGTGATTCTAAGAGACAGTGATGCTGTAATGTTATCCTGAAAATTTGTTGTGAAGAAAGCATAATATTCAATGAAGAAAATAGTATTAGTTAAAATTGGAGAGTAAGCAAGGGCCAGATTATACAGGGACTTTTAGATATTCATGAGTCTGTTTTTTTTTTTTTTTTAAATTTTTATTTCTTTTTCTTTTGTACTGGGGCTCATACTCGGGACCTTACACTTACCAGCCAGATGCTTGTGCCACTGAACTATATCCTGGAGAGTCTTTCTCTCTCTCTCTCTCTCTCTCTCTCTCTCTCTCTTTCTTTCTTTGTCTTTCTGAGACAAGGTCTCGCTATGCAGTTCAGGCTGGCCTTGAGCTCACTTTTGTAGCCCAGGCTAGTCTAGAACTCTCACCGATCCTCCTGTCTCAGCCTCCTAAGTGCTGAGATTACAGGCATGCCCCAGCATGCCTGGCTGGTTTCTTTCTAAGTGTAATAAGTGTCTTTACATAGTTCTCAGTAGAGGAGGTTTACCCTTTGAAGTGATGATTTTGATCACTCTGAAGAGATTTGGGGAATGCAGCAGGGAAGTCAGTTAGTTGGATAGTTGTATTATCCATTGTTATCATTAATTTATGTTCTAATTTTATGTGGTTAAATTACTTTATCATACTTGGATATTGTAGTGTTCTAGAAGAAAGCTGATGAAAACTTATACCCTGTAGTAGCAGTGGAGAAGGAATTGGGGAGATTGAAGTCATATAGTTAGAACTAAGGAGATCTTCTGATACACAGGAGTTCGGTGTCACTAGCTGGGAAGTAGGAGTATACACCTTTATCTGAGATGAGGAGGTCTGGAGGACAGACTAGAGCTCAGATGTAGTTGATAAGGAGGTGACTGGTGGAAGCTGAATGTAGCGTAAATGAGAGAGCAATTTGGAAGTCCTCATTATAGCCATGATACAGTTCTGGCTTAGACCATGTAGTACCTAACAGACAGCAGAGGGTATGATACAAAGATTGCACCATGTGAAAAATAGAGTCAGGCATTGGAAGGGGAGGCAAAGAAGATTGAGGATGAAGCAGGAGGAAAGATTCTAATAGGGTAACAGCTAAGGTGAGAACTAGAGTTACTGTTTGCTGGAAGCAGTGCACAGGTAGGATGAAGCATAAGAATTCGATCAATCTAGATCGCACCACCCCCATTAAGGACCATGTGCTACATTTTGTGCGCATTGGAGAGACACTGTTGTATTTTATGCAGCAAGATGGAACAAAAGGTCATAGAATTCTGTTTTGGTGTGTCTATAGTACTAGAATTAGGTAGATTAAGTAACTGTTGTAATTTCATTTCAGGCTAACCTAAGTTTTGGCCATAGGAAAGAATCCATATCTTACTTCTTTTATAATTCTCCTAGTGGAAGAGGCCCTCTTGGTCCATTGATTGATCGATCGATCGATCGATCGATCGATCTATCTATCTATCTATCTATCTTTCTTTCTTTCTTTCTTTCTTTCTTTCTTTCTTTCTTTCTTTCTTTCTTTCTTTCTTTCTTTCTTTCTTTTTTCTTGTTTCAGAACCTTTGTTTGTTTATTCACTCATTTTTATGGCCGGCTCAGCCCACCACGAGGTCAGGGCTGGCGCAGCATGTGGTGCCGGGGATTGAACCACGGTCCCTGAAGCTGCCCAAGCTTCCCCAAGCAGGCGCTTTAGACCATTGAGCCATCCTGCCGGGCCCTCCTCTGTTTCTTAGATGGAAATACTTCTGCCCAGGGATCACTGAGATGTATATTTGAATTTCTCTTGTCTGCTTTGTCATATATCCACAGTGGCATTTAAAAATCTTTCAATGGATTCTACCACTTTCATTGTAAAAGTATGGGTAGTTAATTACAGGAAATGGTTTACATTAAAAGATTTAGAAGTAGCTCAAGTAATTTAGTGCACCTTGCGCTCCATCCAGATTGCTTCATAAGCTGCTGCTTCTCAGCTTGGTGTGTCTCAGCTACTTTATGAGGTCGGCTGTCCCTTTAAGTACTTTTTTTATGACAATCTCTTCTCCATACAGTGGGATACTTTCCTTAACATGGGCTCTCATAGTCACTAACCTTTCTCTTAGGAGGGTCTTTAGCATTTTCTGATGAATGCAGCATTTACAATAAGAATTTTACCTGAACAGCTGTCGTTATGGATTCATGGTTTTACCCAAGTTTCTATTACTGTCACCCTTGTTCTCTTGTGATTATCTTAGTTGAGCTTCTGTATAAGTAAGCAGGAGACATTTTGTATCTAGGATTTCAGCAAATTATTCAAAAGCAAAAATCCTGATATTTGGGAAAGCAAATTATGAATAAAAAGTTGAAATAGCCGGGCGTGGTGACACACGCCTGTAATCCCAGCACTCAGGAGGCTAAGGAAGGAGGATTGGTGCGAGTTCGAGACCAGCCTGGGCTACAAAAGTGAGCTCAGGACCAGCCTCAACTGCATAGCGAGACCCTGTCTCAAAAAAAAAAAAAAAAAAAAAAAAGTTGAAATAAATGAAATCTTAAAAGACTTGAGAAAATAATTTGTCACATTTGTTTACCTTTAGATTTTGCCCTTATTTCAAGAAGCTGAAGATAAAAACAGACTTCTGCGAACTGTGGCAGGCGGAGGATTAGAGACGATTAGTAATCTGAAAGCCAAGTGGGATAAATTTGAGTTAATGATGGAAAGTCATCAACTTATGATTAAAGACCAGGTATAAGACTTTTAATTATTTTATTAAAATGGAACTTACTCTCACATAAAGTTTTATGTATATTTATTTTCATTATATCCCAAAAGAATTTAATGTTGTTGAACTTGACCCTCCTTTGCACTTTTATAGACATGTACTTTATGTGACTGATATATCATGTGGTTTCTCTTTGTTTTCTACCATACCCAAAGAATAAAATAGTCTCTTTAAAAACATATTTACTTTCAGTATTATGAATTACTTTGTTTATGATAAATGTCTGAAGATGATTTCTGAAACTTATGTTCTTTTTTTATTTCCACATTTATTAAGTTGTCAGTTTGACTATTCTAATGGAGAATCCAACACTTAAAGCTTGTTTGTTTTTCAAGTTAGATTGCAAGCTGAAATGCTACCTCACTGGGTAACTGTGTTGGGCCCAGGCTTCTTCAGTTTAATTTCCCTGTGTCTCTATGGTGCTGTCCCAGATGGGATTCCGCCGCAATCACTTCCCACCTGATGAGAGGGGAGGGAATGAGGAAGGGAGCAGCTGTCTTGTCAGCTCAGAGATGGGAGCAGCTGCTGCTGTATCCCCTGCTCGCAGAGGTTTGTTTGTGCCTCTTGGCGGCCTAAAAGATGAGCTGGAGCTTCCCAAGTGCAGCAGTACATGCCCAGAAAGAACAAGTAGCAGTCGGCCATCATTTTTAAAAAACTACATTACTTTTGTTGATAGCTATCTTAGGTGCTGTTAATAAGAATGATTTGTTTAATGATGATAGTTACGTATGAATTTGTCTAATTGTGGTTAAGTCGGTAATGAAAATGTAAACCTTTGAAAGTTCATGTTTTTTTCACTTTTAAAAAGAAAACACTAGAAATGAAAATGTGAAAATTAAGTGAAACTTTACTCTGCATTAAATTATTTAAACTTCACTGGCTTATAGATCGAAGTGATGAAAGGAAATGTGAAATCCCGTCTTCAGATGTATTATCAAGAACTGGAAAAGTTTAAGGCTCGTTGGGACCAACTGAAACCTGGTGATGATATTATTGAAACTAGCCAGCATAATTCTCTTGAAAAAAATGCGACGTTAATAAAAGAGAAAAAAATTGAGTTTGATGATCTTGAAGTCATAAGGAAAAAGCTTGCGTATGTTTTAGTACTGTACTTATTAAATGGCATTATAATGATTAAATGAAGAACTTTTAAATTTGACTCATACTATTCTCACATCAGATTATAGATTTATTGACGTCATGAACATTTATATCTGTTATGTCCACAAAAGTATCTGTGGGTGCATTACCAATTCCATGTTGGCTCCTTTTGAAAAAAATGTCCATTATTTACATCACAACATTCTCTTGTAAATAATTTCATCTTCTGCTTTATCTCCACTATTCTATGTATACAAGAATGCTTAGACACATGCAGACATAGCTATGATATTTAATAGCTGTTCTTTTTGCAATTATAAATATTGTAATGGTACCAATTTCTTTTGATAGTGATGATTGCCATCATTTTGGACTAGAAGAGCCGGACTTCTCTCTAGCGTGTACTGTCTCTAAGGACATTGAGAGCTATGCACAAATCTGGGCGCTTTATGAAGAGTTTCAACAAGGATTCCAGGAAATGGCCAATGAAGACTGGATTACTTTTCGGTTTGATTCAAAAACAATGTTAACACATAGCTTCTTATAATTTGATTTTTTTAGTATGTGGACTTTAGGGTGTGTCTTTGTTATTTTATAGGACTAAGACTTACCTATTTGAAGAATTTTTGATGACTTGGCATGAAAAGTTAAGGAAGATTGAAGAACATTCAGTTATGACAGTGAAATTACAATCAGAAGTTGATAAGTATAAAGTAAGATTATTTTAGTAAAGTGGTAGTTTTTGCTTTCATTGGTCCTTATTTAGTAGCTGAGCTGTCATTTTTTAATTTATTCCATTATAATGGTGCACAGCTTAATCTCAGAACTTGGGAGGTGGAGGCAGGATGAGCACTATGAGTTTGAGGCCAGCCTGGACCCTGTAGTGAGTTCAAGGCCAGCCTGAGCTGCAAAAACAAAATAACAACAATAATAAACAGAACGATGATTTCATTATATAAAAAATTAGAAATATAAAGTAAATCAGAAATTATTGATATCTTTGTTGTTAGAAACTATAAGAAATTTATGGATCATATTATAGAAGACTTATAGATCCTAGTGCAACATGATTATATCCTAAAATAGAGATATTCTGTCATGTTTTCAGATACATTAATGTATAAGGGGAAGTTTGTATATATTTATAGCAATGTTTAATAAAATCTTTCATATAATTCTATTTGAAGACGTGATTTCAACATTGTTAAATGAAATAGAGTAAAATTTGGAGTGCTAATAAATTACCATGAAATTACAGTGTGTGGGTTGTGTATGTGAATGTGCACCATTTTCTTTTTCTCTTAAACAGATTGTAACTCCTGTCTTGAAGTACGTGCGAGGGGAGCATCTCTCTCCAGATCACTGGCTCGACCTTTTCCGTCTGCTTGGGCTTCCTAGGGGCACTAGTCTAGAGAAGTTACTGTTTGGTGACTTGCTCAGAGTGGCAGACACAATTGTGGTCAAAGCTCCAGACCTTAAAGTAAGACTATATTTATAAACATCCCTTAATGTTGACCTTTGTTGATATAGTTTTGTATTCTATTGTCTAAATAAAAGCCAGACTTCTTCTCTTAAAATTGTAGCAATGTATTATTCTGTTCTTTCATTAGTAATACATCTGAATCAATCTAGCACTGTTAATAGGTTTATGGCAACAATAATCTATAAGCTATTCTTTGTGGGAGAAAAAAATGCCACAAAATTTTCCTTTTAAGAGGGATGTTAGCTATAATAAGAAGCTAACAAACTGAAATCATTTACATAACATGTTTAAATTATATGACAGCAAAGGATGCAAAAATTTAGAGACCTAAGCCAATAATCTGTTTATTCATCAGATTTAGCAAAGGCCATAGGTTGACGTGTCACAATAGTGTTCTGGCTAGTTATTGTAAAGACAGACTCATGATACTGTATTCTCTATCTGAAAGTTAAACCTGTGAGTTTGTTAGTAATCCTGGAACATGTCTGATAAACATGAGAAGTTGTAAAGGTTTACTGTTGATCCTTTACATAAATCAAAATCCACAATACGATTACAGGAACATTTCTCTAGTTACATTTTCCCAAATATTGGCCTTTTGGGCTCCGAAACTTTAAATAAGCCAAGGTAGTTTTCCCTTCCATTTTTTGTTTTTCTTTTATAAATGTAAAAAGCAGATAGGAGAGATTTATGTCAATCACATGAATGTGAATATTGAATACTTGATATGTCTTGGTATGATAGGCATTTTCTGGTTACATGTAAAATATATTCACTTAATTTTTTTTTTTTTTTTTGCCTTACAGTAAAAATCTATATAAAAGTATTTTGGTATAAAGTATATTTTTTATTGATAATTCAATAAAAATTGATTCAAATTGATATGACAATTTGAAATGGTAAGTGTGGCTCTTCTGTGTTAAATAGGATTTAAATAGCCGGGCACAAGGTGAAGTTACGATCAGAGAAGCTTTACGTGAGCTTGATCTTTGGGGAGTTGGAGCAGTGTTTACGTTGACTGACTATGAAGACAGCCATAGCCGCACTATCAAGCTGATTAAGGACTGGAAAGATATAGTAAATCAGGTTGGAGACAACAGATGCCTTCTTCAGTCCCTAAAGGATTCTCCATATTATAAAGGATTTGAAGACAAAGTGTCAATTTGGGAGAGAAAGCTTGCAGAGTTAGATGTGTACCTGCAAAATTTAAATCATATTCAGAGGAAGTGGGTGTATTTGGAGCCCATTTTTGGCCGTGGAGCACTGCCAAAAGAACAGACCCGTTTCAACAGAGTTGATGAAGATTTTAGGTTAGTGCAGCTGCATCTCCCTTTGACGTGTATGGCACTATTTTATTCATCTTGTGAAGTGCTTGTTAACCTCCGTATACAGTGTCTTCTTTGGACCTTCTGAATAGTTCTTCCTGTTTTTTTGTCATTTAAAGAAGTCATGAATTATGTTTTATTATCCACGTCAGCAAAATTTTGTACTTTACGTTCCTTCTCTCTCTCTCTCTGTCAATCTCCTTAGCAGCTGAAATTATAGAGGTGCTCCATCATGCCTAGGTTTATTTAAATACATACAAAATTACTCATTTTCTTTCTCTGTTATCAAACCGTTCTGAGATGGAGTCATTGTGTTTCATGAACAAATGATACAAGAGAATTTATGTGAAAAGAGTAATAGTGAGACATTAATTTTAGCATAATTTATTGAAAATGTTAATAATAGTGTTTTTTAAATTTATTCGAAGCAGATGAAAAAATGAATAACCTAAATTTCTTTCAGGCATAAAATTACTAATAGATGTGAAAATAATTTTTCTTTTTTAGATCAATAATGACTGACATCAAGAAAGACAATAGAGTCACAACATTAACTACACATGCAGGAATCAGAAATGCTCTACTAACAATACTTGATCAGCTTCAGAGGTGTCAGAAATCATTAAATGAATTTTTGGAGGCAAGGTTTTTTTTTAATTTTTTTTAGAACAGATTATATATAATAGATTTAAGATATTCAGTATCTTAATTATTTGAAAATAATGCTATTTAATTTTTTGTTTTAATTAGGAAAAACGGTCAGCATTCCCAAGATTTTATTTTATTGGAGATGATGACTTACTAGAAATACTGGGCCAGTCCACCAACCCGTCTGTGATTCAGTCTCACCTGAAGAAGTTGTTCGCTGGTAGGAGCCACTGTTTATTCCGCAGATCCTTCCTTTGTTTCATCTATCTGCTAGGCACTTGGATAAAGATAATTATCATACTCCAAAAAGAGTTTAATACTGGGGTCAAGCTAGTAAACTGACAACTATAATAAATACATTGTAACAGTGTTTATGATTTACATATGTGTTGCAGTTGTATGTATGAGGGGATTTAGTACAGTTGTGCGACATCATGAAGAACATAACATTTAAGGTAAGACCTGGTGAACATATAGGCCATGGAAGAAGGACGGTCAGGCAGAGTGGACAGGCCTTGAAGTGAAGAAGAATATGCCTTTTCAGTTAGTGAATTTAAACGCTCAGTAATGGAAGACAGCCACATAGGACTATGTAGTAATGATGATTATTTTTCACTGTATTTCATTTCTTTGGAAAAGAGCTGTATTTTTCAAACCAACTTTAAGGATTAAAGAATTCTAGGCTGAGGTAGGAGGATCAGTAAGTTTAAGCTCAGCTGTGGCAACTTAGTGAGTTCATGAAACCCTGCCTTGAAAGAGAGAAAACAAGGAAGGCTGGGGATGTAGCTCAGTGCTGAGGCCCTAGGTTCGATACCCAGTACGCAGAGAAATAAAATAAATAGAAGTTCTTGTCTTCATTTAGAATCTGGGATCAGCAACCATGCTTACAGACTAAATTAGTTTTACTGTCAGTTATTTTTAAATGCAGTTTAGATGAAGTTTTATAGGATCATAGCCATGCTCTTTTTTAACAACCTGTTATCCACAGATACTTTTGTGTTATGATTTCAGAGCTGAGTATTTGACATAAAAACCCTACAGCCAACAGAACTGAAAATATTTGCTGTCTGATCCTTCACACAGATATTGCCAACACCGAGCATCTGAAGTTTTAGGATGTTCGTATCTATGTGATGTCTGTTCTAGGAGCTATAGAAAGTAATGGCGCTGTTGGGATTAGAGAGGTTATGTTGAAACTGTTTCTCAAGTAGTTATTTATTTACTTCTCTGAAATTTAATTTTTTTAGATTATAAATATTGTTTTGAAGGTGAAAATGAGGTCATTTTCTTATTTTATATTAAAATTAATGTGTGAATTTGATAGAAGTTTTATTTTCCCTTTCAATTTCTTTTTGTATATCACCTATGAAAGATTTTGGTATCCTAGAGTACATTTTATTGATGTATGATTTATATACAATGTACTTTTAATTTAAATACATAATTTGATCAGTTTTGACAAATATATACATGTGTGTAACCACTGCTCCAGTTAAAATAGAAGAAGTTCCACCAACCTACACTACCCCTGTGTCTTTTACTGTCTTTTCTAACCCTTTACGCTATCACTGATTTGGTTTTTACCACCTTGTATTAGTTTTCCTTATTTCTAGAACGTATAAATGGTCTCACTACTATGTGCTTTCATGCACTGCTTTGTGTTTTGTGTTGCTTTGCTCAGTGTGGTGGTCACTGTTCCTACATCTATATGTATTGTTATAATTAAACTGTTATTTCCCCATAATAGGTATTAACAGCGTGTGCTTTGATGAGGAGTCAAAACATATAATTGCAATGAAATCTTTAGAGGGAGAAGTTGTACCTTTAAAAAATAAAGTTCTCCTATCAAATAATGTAGAGGTATTCAATTCTTTTTTTAAAGTATGATCATAAAGAGCATTAGTATATGAAATTTCTACCAAAAAGTAATACCAAAAGTATAAAAAGTATATCTTATCAGTTTTTAAGATAGAGATGCTTAACATAACATGTCTTTTAGGAAATTTATATATATATATATATTTTTTTTTTTTTTTTTTGGCTTTTTGAGACAGGGTCTCGCTACGCAGTTGAGGCTGGCCTTGAGCTCACTTTTGTAGCCCTGGCTGGTCTCGAACTCGCACTGACCCTCCTGCCTCAGCCTCCCGAGTGCTGGCATTACAGGCATGCGCCACCACGCCCGGCTAAATTTATATTTTTTTTGCAAATTAAATAAGATCATTGATTTCAGATAAACTGTGTATTCCTTGGAACATAAGTACTTTAAGTATGAAATAATTCCTAACTCTCATTATTTAATGTACGGAATTGTATGAAATTGTTAAAGTGAACAAATAAACTGGAAATGATTACCTTTATAGCTATTATTATTATTATTATTATTATTATTATTATTTATTTATTTTTTTTGGTAGCAGGATACTGCATTTATAGAACAATCACTGATTAGTTCTCAAAGACTGGTGGTAAACTAATTAGAGGTCTATTGTAGACATATAGCTAAAAGCAGTCGGTAATAGTTTACATCACAGTGACATTTTGAGGTTCCAAAATTATTCAAATGAGGGCCAGCTGTCAAGCCCAAGGCTGTGCGTATCAGTGCAGGCTAGCAACATAATTGTTCTTGGTTAGGTCACGACATGTTATTTGATGTTGAGCATGGAAATCAGGTAATTAAAACATAGTTTCCTAAGTAGCTCCCATGTTTAATAACTTCATTGTTGTGTTCATTCCTTAATTTATTGGCACAACAGAGAGGAAAGTTTAACTTTTAAAATTTTAAAAGTTTTAAAGTTTGTAGTAACTGGACTAGAGCAGTTACTATGCCAGCACAGGAAAGCTGGTGCTCTGGAAGCTCATGATTGACAGAGCAGGTATCTTTGTTGCCTGCCACCCACATCCTTATTCCAGCTCCGGTGGCTTTCAGCAGGGGTGGTGGTACGTTCCATGTGCTGTATAGGTTAGAAATAAAGCCAGAACCTACATAGATGATTAAAAACTAAGATTATAGTTTTTGCCTTTATATTTGATTACCAGTGATTTTTTTAAAGTAGTGGTATGTAGTCATTGTTACTTTTGTCATATGCTTTACAGTGATCAAATTTTCTTTATCACTAAGTAGAAAAATGTATTGTTTTGACTTAGAAGTTGTGTTTCCTGAGGCTCCTGGCATGTGTCCTGTGCCTCCCTGTGTCCCAGGACCACTAGGTTAGTTCTAGTGAAGCAGCCTCTCCTAGGTGCACACCTTTCCGAATCTCTGGTCCCTGGGGTGGCGTGAACCAGGAGACAGCACAGGCATGTGACCAAATTGTTGGCATATCTATCTAGCTTAGTTGTCATGATGAAAAGGGTGGACAACCTTCTAAATGTTCATACTATAATGGGGTTTTGTAGACATGCTAGCTGTGGTATAGCTACTCACTGATGGGAGCTTTCACACCCCTGTCATCCCAAAAGGGGAAAGGAGTTTTTAAATTATTTGAACCACTTGTTAATACAGTGAATTATGTGTTTACACGTTTTATAGCTACATAGTCAGAAAGTAGAAATCCTGTCAGCCAATATATGGCATGTTTGTTTTATGGCTAGTGTACATTATTTTCTAATTCTGTTTTTAGGGATGGTTGAATGATTTGGCCCTGGAAATGAAGCAGACTTTGAAAGAGTTGTTGAAGGAATGTGTTACTGTGGGGCAGAGCTCACGAGGTGCAGTCGACCCATCTCGGTTTCCTTCCCAGGTAAAGTGCTATGTCTGAGGTACAGGTAGGCATGGGTGTCTTCTACCTGGATGTTAGGGTGTTAGGCTAAAACAACAGCAATATTTACCATTTAACCAGTCATGTTTTGCAAGAACCAATATAAAACCTGGTTTTTAATAGCTGCTATATTTCTTAATCTAAAAAAGCAAGTAACTTTGAGACCATTACGTAGATTTTTCCTGTGGGAACTCAACCTCTCAGTGTCTTCCTTCAATCTGTAAGGATGAACATTAATGTGGACAGATCACTCAACTTCTGTATCCATTCCTTCAGCTGAAAAATGTGAAGGATGGACTTCAGGGAAACAGAATTCTCCTCTAGCTTCATTAGTTTGCTATAATTCAAACACTCTCAAACCTGTTGAGATCCAAGTAACCCAAGCCAGTAACAGAATGCGGAAGAGAGGCATATAAAGCCTCCTAGTTCCAGACATTTAGCCAATAGAGCATTTATAGCCTCGTTTTCCCTATACCACTACCCCACTCATGGGGTCTTCTGAGAGTGTGGAGCTGGCAGGAATGTGGGTGGGTAATGCTAATTGCATCACTGAGCTAGAGTATTGGCAGGAATCTGCCACATGGTGGGACCCTAGATGTACTGTAGCTTGGAAATAACAGCAGCTCATTCCTGGAATACTTGGTACTAGATATGCTGTTTATAGCACTTGTTCTAGGCCATATGGAAGTATAGCACCAGCACTACTTATGCTACCAGTTTTTCTCTGTTCAAGATGTAGGCTCTGCTCAGGCTATTGGTATAGATAACTGTGAATTTTGTTCTTAGGTGGCCACTGAGAAGATTCACATTATAATCTGCCAAACAACTTTTCAAAGTTACTTGCTTTTTATTTTTTATTTTTTTCATGATTTAATACTTTTATTGTTTAAATTTAATAATGGTTATATTACATATTTTCATCATATTTTATTGTTTAAATTTAATAATGGTTATATTACATATTTTCATCACCACTGAGAAGATTCACATTATAATCTGCCAAACAACTTTTCAAAGTTACTTGCTTTTTATTTTTTATTTTTTTCATGATTTAATACTTTTATTGTTTAAATTTAATAATGGTTATATTACATATTTTCATCATCAGATCAGTTTAGATTAATAGATATAGTTATATAAGATTGATCAAATAATTAAACATTAACACTTTCAATAAACATTACTTTTTTTTTTTTTTTCTTTTCCCCTTTTTTTTTTAAAGTTACCTCCTTTTTATATTAAGAAAATTACTACCTTTTGGAACTGATTTTTATGTTGGTTTTCTTAAATATTTTTATATTTTAAAGCAAACTAAAACATTTTTAAAAATTTTTGGAGAAAAGTAAAAGTAAACATCATTGATTAACCAGTGACATTGAAAATTTAGAATTAAGCTGCTTTATTACGTGTGAAAATGCTTGCATGTATTCTGTGAATTTTTAGGTCAGGCTCAAATTGACTTGCAATACAATACAAAAAGTAAAAGGATGCGCATAAGTAAGAATTGACTAATAATTGAGTAAGACAATGACAGCTGCATTGAAGGATCTAGTGAGAAACATAGGCAGAAGGAAGTTACTGGATTTCAAGCTGAAAACTAGCTGTAACTTCTTGAACAGTCAAGTAAAAATTCAAATTCTTAAAAGTGTAAATGGATCTTGTCTACCTTAACAGTGATTGTTGTTCATTAGCCGTTCATTCTCCTAAAGATGTACCTCCAGTATCTGCATGAAATGATGTTATACTGTAGCTAGCTGTGTATGGGCTTGGTATAGGCCATCCTGTGCTGATAATTTGGTTACCTTTTTATAAGAGACTACAGTAATAAAGAGAAGGTCTGATCTAGAAAGGAGGCTGCCTGGCGAAGTTGAAAAATACCTAGCAGGTGCTGGTCTATTTTCAGTTATTCTCTGAATGACACATTTTGATATATAGTTGAGATTATAGTAGCACCTATATTATCTAATTATTTTGAAGGTTACTTGTAAAATATTTACAGAGCACCCTTAGTAACTAGTACATTTTAGGTATTAGTGACACTACTGCCTGTCCAAATATCTTCATGGTGACGTGGCATAGGAATCCGAGACTAATGTTGACTTTACTTCTGTTCGTCTAGTCTGTCACAGGTATTATGTAGCCAACCAGTAAAGGTTGTAAGCATTGATGTTCATTTTGGAACCAAGAAATAACTAGATGAAAGGACATCAAAATATTTGGGCAGGCCAATCAGATAGCTCAGCAGATTAGAATGCCTGCTTAGGCAGAATGGAGTGACCAGGGTTCGATTCCTGGCATGCTGTGCAAGCCCTGTTCCCTGAGACTGGGCATGGTGGCATGTGCCTGTAATCCCAGAGCTTGGGAGGCTGAAAACAGAAGAATCACTACAAGTCCAGTCTACATAGTGAAACCTTTTAGACCCTGTACTAAATACATATAATATGTATGTATAAAATATTTGTATGGATGATATGCATCTGGATATCAAAAACTCTGTTGGTGAAAAAAATGGCCCTCAAGCGCGGTGCTGTATGGGAGGCTAGGTGACTTGTAAGCGGCAGAGCTGCCGTGTTCCGCAGCGGAGGTGGTGGCTGACATCAGGCGAGCTGTCAAATGTGCAGTTGGCAATTCAGTAAGTAGTCTCTCCCCTTAAATTCATGCAATTTATATTTCTAAAGAAAATTCAGATTTTAAGATAATTTTTTTTCTTTATCTTGTAGATACTGTGCTTGGCAGAGCAGATTAAGTTCACTGAAGATGTAGAAAATGCTATCAGAGACCACAGTCTTCACCAGATTGAAACACAGTTGGTGAATAAGTTAGAACACTATACCAACATTGATACCAGCTCTGAGGACCCAGGAAATACTGGTATAGAAAAAAAATTCCCTTTTTGCCTGCTTTTGGATTATTCGTATTTTCAAACCATTTTAATTTATTTTGCTCTGAATTGTATATCCATCCATCCATCCATCCGTCCATCCATCCATCCATGCATTTTGGTGATTACTGTGTGATTCATTATATAAATATATATGTTTGAACTTCTTACATGTACTGAGAATCAACAAATATACTATGTTCCGTAGCGCGCAGCATCCTTACCCAGTATATATCTTCGTCTTCCCCATTTTATGTTGTATTCATCTCACTATTTACATTCACACACACTGAAATGTCTGTGAGATTGATTTATTTTTTGATTTTGACCCTAAAAAATATTTTTAAAAGGTTGAAGAGGAAAATAATCTATTACCTACACTTACATTTTTAAAATTTATATATATATATATATTACATATATATATTATTCATTTTAATGAGAAAAGAGATAAAATAGCAATGAAACTGTTTCAAAACAGGTTAGGATGTTTACAATAATTACTTCCATGCATATTGTTATGCTCATAGGAGTTATTCAGAGGACAAGAAGAAGATCTGATATCTTATCTAAACAATGTTAGTACAAATTTTTATTCTCATTGAACTAAGACAAAGTAGCTGTATATCGTAACTCTCTTGTATATATATACATACATATAATATATATATATTTTAAGTTTTAATATGGAAAAAAGATCATACCATGTCTTATAAGTAGATTATAAGTCAGACATACAGTATGAATCAAGTAAAAATTATAATTAAACAATATTCAGAAAATTAAATTAAATTAATTCAGAAATTTTAATTAAACTTAAATATTTTCAAAACAATATTCCAAAATTAAAATCAAAACATGAATCCAACTTAGAGGCCAGAATGTTACATATCATATGTATGAATCTATAATCAATTCAGAGTACTCGCATAGTATTTGAATAGGTGAATATATACAAAGATATCAACTAAGAAAAAGTTTTCATGGTAGTAAAGAATTACTAAGAATAAAACATAACATAAATGTGGGAATGGCAAATATATGACCAGAACTTCTAATAGTTTGGGGATAGGATATTGCACAAAGTTCTAGCATGTCATGGACACAGACAGTGTCCATGATGCTTACTGGTGGCTGGGTGTCACATGTGGGACTTAGCTACTGCTATTTCCTTCATGTCCACTGTGTAGAACCAGACAGAATCATGACCCATAGAGTGCAGGAGAAGTCCATTTATAGAATATGCTGGTGGAAATATTTTGCTGCTGTTTACAAGGGAATAATTGAAAGACTGCTTTTGTATACCTCTTTTTCTCCAATGTTTAATTGTTTGCCCTATTTGGTGGGTTCTTTCCATTCTCCTTCATAGAGTTGTGGTTATTTTAATCCTTTTCTAGAGTATCTTTCAGTAAACTGTGCATGGTTGGCTTTGTCATGATGCAATTCTTAATTGTTGTTTGTCTGGAAGTGTTCTACTTCTCCATTGAACTTGAAAGAGGGTTTTGCAGGGTATATGTGTCTTGGCTGGAATTTGTTTTCTTGCAAGACTTGAAGAACTTTGCTCCATGCCCCCCACCCCCCTTTTTTTTTTTGTCTTTTTGAGTTCAGGCTGGCCTTGAGCTCACTTTTGTAGGCCAGGTTGGTCTCCAACTTGCACTGATCCTCCTGCATCAGCCTCCCAAGTTCTGGGATTACAGGTGTGCACCACCACACCCCGCCTTGACTTGATGGTTTGTAAAGAGATGGGCTTTCCTTTAAATGTGATCTGTTTCTTTTCTCTAGTGGCTTTTAGTATACTGTTCCTGTGCTGAATTTCTGGGATCTTGATTTTTATTATTTGGGTGTGGTTTTAATTGAGTTGATGTTATTTGAAGTTCTGTATGCTTCGATTACCTGAATGTCCGATTGTTTCCCCATATTTGGGAAGTTTTCTCCTATTACTTTTGCCCATATTCTTTTTTTTTTTTTTTTTTTTTTTTTTTTTTTTTTTTTTTTTTTTTTTTTTTTTTGTTTTTTTTT
>PVJA010031974.1:0-24445 GCA_004027025.1 Myocastor coypus
AACTCACGACCTTGCGCTTGCCAGGCAGGCACTTGTGCCACGGAGCTATCTCCCTGGCCCCTTGGCCTTGAATTTGAAGTGATTCTCCTGCTTCAGCTTCCTAGGTGTTGGGATTGTATGTGTATGCCAACATACCTAATGGGTCTTACTATGTAGTTCAGGCTGGTCTTGAACTATGTACCCAAGCTGGCTTCAAACTCACAAACCCATGGCAATTCTCCTGCCTTAACCTCTTTTTTATTTTTGGTCTTTTTTGAGGCATAGTCTCACTGTGCAATTCAGACTGGCCTTAAGCTCACTTTGCAGCCCAGACTGGTCTCAAACTTGCAATGATCCTCTTGCTTCAGCCTGGAGTGCTGATTATAGGCTAGGATTACTGGCATGCACCACCACTCCCAGCTGCAACATCCTTTAAGTATTCTACTCCAACACAAACGCTTTGGGGAAAGAATTCTACGCTAGATATTACTTAAAATAAGATTATCCACATGACAATACACATATAACTTTAGTGCAGCAGAATGCAAAATGGAGGATAGGTGGCAATGGGATTCTCCTGGTATTTGGACTAAACCCAAGGCCTCAAGCATATTAAATATGTATCTTACCAGGGGATGAAACTCCTTGTCCTACATGTGAGCTTGTGGTTGCACACGGTTTTCTTTGACAACAGTGATTGGGCCAAGTGCTTTTGTGCTGAGCTACATCTCTGCCCTTTTATTTTTTGTGACAGTCTTAGTAAATTGCCCAGGCTAAGACCAAACTTTTTTTTTTTGTCTTTTTGAGACAGGGTCTCGCTATGCAGTTCAGGTTGGCCTTGAGCTCACTTTGGTAGCCCAGGCTGGTCTCGAACTCACACCGATCCTCCTGCCACAGCCTCCCGAGTGCTGGGATTACAGGAGTGCGCCACCACTCCTGGCTAAGACCAAACTTTTGATAGAAACTTTGGATACAATCCTCAGCCTCTCAGAGTGCTGGGATTATAGGAATGTACCACTATGCTTGGTTCCTCTTCGTGTCTAGAAACTAGACCAAAAGAATTCAAACTGAATACATTCCTAACCCTTTTCATTTTGAGATAGTCTTACTGAGTCACCAAATTACCTCTAGGACAGGTTCAATTTTATATCCTCCTGCTTTACAATCCAATGCACAGGATTTGGGATTACAAGTGTGCTCACCACACTCAGCAGCATGCCTGTCTTATTTATTGCCATATGCCTAGGTGGATAACATGTTTGAAAATTCGGTTTATTTCTGTTTTACTGAGACAGGGTCTTGCCAGGAATAGTAGTTTAGGCTAGCCCTGAACTCATGGCAACCCTCCCAAGTGCTGGGATTACAGGAATAACTATAGTTGATGAGTTGATAATAATAACTAGGTAAACAATATGACATGATGTTCAGCCAACAGGCCACTGAAATAATCACAGAAGCATATCGATATCTTTTTTTTTTTTTTTAATTTTATTTATTTCTTGTTTCAGAACCTGTGTTTGTTTATTCATTCATTTTTATGGCCGGCTCAGCCCGCCCTGAGGGCAGGGCTGGCGCAGCATGTGGTGCCCGGGGATCGAACCACGGTCCCTGAAGCCGCCCAAGCTTTCCCAAGCAGGCGCTTTATGCCACTGAGCCATTCCACCGGGCCCAACATATCGATAACTTAACAGTCTGATATCACCTAGAGTTTCAGAGGCTTACTTTATACTTAAATCATGTTTACCTTTCAGCAAATAGCTAACAGAAATACAATGCCACAATTCTCTTTCTTTTTCCAATCTTCTAACTTATATTTTCTTTTCCCAACACATTTGGAGGCTGATGTACACCAGATGTACACCTGTATGTGGTGGGGTTTCAGGAGGTCAGATTCTTCTTTTATTTGTTGTTCGGCATACAAGAAACTAGGAGTTTCTCATTACTAGCTATTATAATGAGAGGAATCAATAAAGCCTAACGGTCATATTTTGAACTTAAGGGCTATTTTAGAATGTCTGATCTTTAATCTATTATTCCTGATCTTAGCCTACTTAGTCCTATAATATTCATTACCTCAGAAATTATTCAAAAAGGTTAAACTACTTTTTTTTTCTTTTCCATGTGCAAAGTCACATATTGTTAGTTGCCCTCTGCAATCATAGGGATACAACCAACACAAAGCAGGCTGGTTATTTTGTGCTTATAATCCAAGAAAGTTCTGAGCTAATTATGTTGCTCCCTGAGGTATTATAGGGCCAACAGCTGAAAGTAATGAGGGGTGACTCTAGATAAGAGATTTAAACTAAAAGGCATAGTATACAGAATGGATTTTAGGTACAATGTGTAAATCTCTTTGTGACTTTGGGCAGGATACTTAATATTTCTTTTTTTTTTTTTAATTTTATTTATTTTTTTTCTTGTTTCAGAACCTTTGTTTATTTATTCACTCATTTTTATGGCCGGCTCAGCCCACCCCGAGGGCGGGGCTGGCGCAGCATGTGGTGCCAGGGATTGAACTGTGGTCCCTGAAGCTGCCCAAGCTTTCCCAAGCAGGTGCTTTAGACCACTGAGCCATCCTGCTGGGCCCAGGATACTTAATATTTCTGATTCAGTTTTCACAGCTAAGAGCACAACTTTAGGATCACATATATAACATACTAATATCAGCTATTCTTAGTAACAGAACTTTCCCTTAGAGCACTTCTTTTTACCAAGCACTGCTGGTGTAATTCTAATCATCTTGACCCACACTTTATATCCAGGAGAATTAGAAGCATACTACTTAGAAGAGACAGCAACAAATCCAATAAAACCTATTCTATGGGGCCTCAATCTTCTTTACTTTTTGTTAGGTTATGCTATTCCTGTGTTACTGGTCTTTGTAAAGTCAAATTCTAAACAAAGAAGCATGCCATCAAACAGCACCTTCTTAAAGTTCCAATTGTAATGTTATGCCCTGAAGGTCAGTGAATTACCTGGTTGCTTCTGCCGGGGCTTTGGCAAATTTGTCACACAAGTATGTGGGCACATAAGTATGTTGCAAGGATGTAGAGATCCCTCCAGAAAGAGCTGTTTGGTCTGAGATATGTGGATCCCTCCTAGTGGCGTTTTTGGCAATGTATTGGCTGGTACCAGAGCAAGACAATAGACTCCCACTTGATGAATGCTATCGATTGCCTAAAAAAATACAAAGAAAAATATTAAATGTATTACTTTTACTACACTTGACATACTCCTGGCATAATCCATAATTTTACTGCAGAATTTTATTTATCCATACTAGGTCTAGGTCTAGTAGATCATTGTGATCTGCTGCATTTTAAGCTCTAAAGAAAACCATTAACATCCCACATATCTTTCACATGCAATATACTCTGGTTTCTCTTCAGATTATATAAATCTTTCACTTTTTTCAACTGTGGCAGAGACACAGAAGGTAAGAAGTGGCCAAGGGCAAATACTGATGTGCTGGCCTCATCATGTTCTTGAAACAGTAACTATCAAAATCTTCAAATGTGTATTTTTTAATGTTTTACTTGGTCAACATGACTCATTTAAACAGAGGTAAAGTATTTGTCTTCTGAAAACAAAACAGCTTTCTGAAGGGACTCCTGGGCCCAGCAGGATGGCTCAGTGGTCTAAAGCACCTGCTTAGGAAAGCTTAGGCGGCTGCAGGGGACCGCAGTTAGATCCCTGGCACCACATGCTGCGCCAGCCCTGCCCTCAGGGCAGGCTGAGCCGGCCATAAAAATAAATAAACAAACAAAAGTTTTGAAACAAGAAAAAAAAAATAAGTAAAATTCTTTAAAAAAATAAATAAAGGGACTCCCACTTAAGTGATTTACCATGTTACTACGTGTTTCCTGACTCTGCTAAACACCAGGTAGGGCCCTGGGCTATGCTGGGTGCATTCTGCCACCAGCAACAGCTCTGTATACTTGCTCAGAGGCAGCATGTTTGTTTCTACAGTGGCCAACACATCTGTTCTTGTAAATGTTTTTATACAGTTTGAATATTATGTAATTGACAAAGTATGAATGCAAAAAGACTGAAAGAGATAAGATTCTGAAAAGGTACAGTGAAGGTGAGCCCCTGAAAAACTGCCGATAGTATGGGCCCATTAACTCTAAAAGAAAAGGCTGTCTATTTAACTCACTTTTCCAATACCCATGTTTTATTTTTTATTTTTATTTTTATTTTTTTTGTCTTTTTGAGACAGGGTCTTTCTATGCATTTCAGGCTGGCCTTGAGCTCACTTTGTAGCCCAGGCTGGTCTCGAACTCACACCGATCCTCCTGCCTCAGCCTCCTGAGCGCTGGGATTACAGACTTGCGCCACCACGCCCGGCTCAATACCCATGTTTTAGTTCAAATTTACTTTATGTATCCTTTTTTTTTTTCTTTTCAGAAAGAGTATCATTATGCACTTCAGACTGACTGTGAACTCACTATATAGCCAAAACCTCACAGCAATCCTCCTGCTTCAGCCTTCTGAATGTTGGGGGTTACAAACATTTGCTAAATACACTCAGCTTTCTAGTTCAAAGTTAAATGAAACCAGAAACCAAAGACAATGCATTTGACTGCAGTGTATGTAAGTAACATAACCTAAAATGCAAGCTGGATAATTCATACATACTATTCTATATCAGATGAATACAGATTTATGTTTTGTGTTAAAATTTAATATTTGAAGATTTTCATTTTTACAAAATTCTGGTTGGTTGATCTGTCTGTGTCTCTGTCTGTCTACCTAGCTTATTTATCTACCTTATCTATCTATCTATCTATCCCTCCATCCATCCATCCATGATCTATCTAATTAATATGAGATAGGATATATGGCTGTGTGTTGGCTAAGGTGATCCTAAACTCCCAGGTTCTTCTCAAGTAGCTGGGACTACCAGCATGTGCTGCCAAGCCCAAATTCAACTGCCTTTCCAAACCAACCAAATTAATACTAGTTCAAAACACACCTGCTAAGAAAATCCTATTGTACTACCCATAGGTCTTACTGAACTACAACTTCTGCAGAACCTCAATAAGAGGATGGACTTAAAATTGTAGTAAGTGAGTCATAAGAGATGAACAGGGCCTTCTTTTTTTTTTTGGTCTTTTTGAGACAGGGTCTCACTGTGCAGTTCAGGCTGGCTTTGAGCTTTTTTAAAAAAATTAATTAATTAATTAATTAATTAATTAATTTTTTCTTGTTTCAGAACCTTTATTTGTTTATTCACCCATTTATATGGCCGGCTCAGCCCGCCTGGAGGGCAGGACTGGCGCAGCATGTGGTGCCAGGGATCGAACCACGGTCCCTGCAGCCGCCTAAGCTTTCCTAGGCAGGCGCTTTAAACCGCTGAGCCATCCTGCCAGGCCCCATGGGCCTTCTTTTTAAAGACCAGAGAAACAGACCTGACACTCAGATTGCTCAGAATATCCTACAAGCCAACACACATTACTGGGAAGAATGAAGTCTAGATCCTGAGTTGTGGTCTTTTAAAATATACAAAAAGGGTTGGTGAGATAGCTCAGTAGAATAAACAACTGCTTAGGTAAGTGCAGGGACCAAGGTTCAGTGTCCAATATTCATGCAGAACCAGCCCTGCCCCCAGGCAGGCTGAGCCTGTGACTGAGTCTGGGCATGGTAATGCACCCCTGTAATCCCAGAGCTGGGGAGGCTGAAAACCAGAGGATTTCTATGAATCTAAGCTGTGTAGTGAGACCCTATACCAAATACACTAAAAAAAAAAAAAAAAAAAAAAAAAAAAAAAAAAAAAAAAAAAAAAAAAAAAAAAAAAAAAAAAAAAATCGCCATCTTTCTTTAGTGACTTTACTTTTTGTATACTTTTTCTTTCTTTTCAGAAAGGGTATCATTATGTATGATATATAGTAGTATGTATGAAACACAAAACAAAAAAATGCAAACAACAACAAAATGCACAAAAAAGTTTTCAAGTGTATCATAGGTAGCCTGGACTGTTTCCTGAAAACATTTCCTGGTAAATTATTACTAGCCACTTTTCCTTAGGGACCTGCCAGTCATTAAATTACTTCAGGTGAGAGGTAACAGAGCCTAGGAAGATAATGGCATTCACTTCATGCCTCAAATAACAAGTCACTTTTATAAAGCTCTGGACTAATAATTTCAAAAGTTATTTTCCTGAGAGACTTAACAAAACCTTCAGAACTTCAAGTGTATTTACTTCTCAAGTATATTTACTGCCTTTTAGCTACCTTTCAGAATTCAGACTAATCCTAAAATCTTCACTTTACAATTAGTCATGTCTTTTTTGTTTTTACCTTTTCTAGGCTAGTTGTTTTCCTTTCTCTGATTTTTCTTAGTACAATTAGCTTATACTAGATAAGCTGGTAATTCAGGATGACTAACTTAGCATAGAAACAAATCTGAAAAGTCAAGCTGGGTGTGGTGGCACGTACTTGTGTACTTGAGAGGTGAAAAGCAAGAGGATCATGGTAAATTTATGGCCAACCTGGGCTAGACAGTGAGACTTTGTCTCAAAAAACCAAAAATATGTTGGGTGTGCTATCATACCCCTGCAAACCCAGCACTTGGAAGGCTGTACACCAATCTGGGTTACACAGTGAGTTCAAGGCCAGCCTGGACTACAGAGCAGTACCTTAACTCAAAAAACCAAAAACCAACAAAAAATCCCACACCAAACCCCAAGAAAATCCCTGGGGAAGGGGGTGGAGGAACAAATACAAAGTTCTCTAATTTTGTCACTTATCTTATGCTTGCTTACATAATTTTCTTTATATAATTTTTTGAAAAATTATGTATTTGGTACAAGGTCTTGCCAAACAGCACAGACTCAGTGATCCTCCTATTTCAGCCTCCCAAGCACTGGGATTACAGGTGTGGCCACCATTCCTAGTCTTGGTCACTGGCTCAGCAGGCTTCAGGTGGGGCCAGCATGGCATGCAGTGCAAGGAATTGAACCCAGGGCCTTGCACTTGCCAGGTAGGTGCTTAGACCCCTAAGCTATTTTCTTGGTTCACTTGTATCATTTCTAATAAATTCAAACATATTAGGTAGAGGGGGCCGGCGAGTTGCCTCAGTGGTCTAAAGTGCCTGCTTAGGCAAGCTTTGGCAACTGCAGGGACTGCTGTTCAATCTCTGTCACCACATGCTGTGCCAGCCTCGCCCCCAGGGCAGGCTGAGCAGGCCATAATATATTAAAAAAAATCTTAGATAGAAAAGTTTAAGACACTAGGAATATGTCCAGTATCACAGATGTGGCTATGGAAAATCTCCTTATCAGTGATAATGCTTATGATTATTTTTTAATGTTAGACTATTTGGGCCTGTAATGCAAGCTACTTGAGAAGCTGAGACTGAAGCAGGATGATTCATTCAAGGTTAGATTGGGTCAACTGATAAGATCTTTATATAAAAAAAGCCCAAGAGACACTGCAAGAGAAGACTGGTAGAATGTGCCTAGGTTGAATCCCCAGAGCTTTAAAAAAAAAAAAAAAAAAATGACAAAAACCCCACCATTTTTCCTTAGTGACTGTAAGAACTATATACTTCATTATCCCATTTACTCCTAATTCCTCTGTAAAATAGACAGTTTGTCTCTACTTACAGGTTAGGAAATAAACTTGGTGATGTTCATCATTTGTCTAGGGGTAAGGAGACTCAAATTCAAGATATTATTATTATTATTATTATTATTATTATTATTATTATTATTATTATTATTATTATATTTTAGTTCAGGGTCTACAGAGTCTCACTACAGATTGGACTTGTAGTGATCCTCTTGTTTTCAGCCTCCCAAGCACTGGGATTACAGATATGTACCACCATGCCCCGTCTCAGTTACCACCTCAGCATACCCTGGGGGCAGAGGTGGCACAGCATGCCAGGGAGCAAACCTCAGTCCCTGTGCTTTAGTCCACTGAGCTACCTGGCTGGCCCCTCAAAATTGAAGATTCTTAATAAACTCTAGGCTCTTTCCACCCTGCAGTCTGTGCCTCACTGGAAACATACCAGCTACTAAGCCCTGGTCACCTGCCTCCCTCTTGTGTGGTCTCACTAGCACCACCCAACTCTGCAGCCAAGCTCCTTTAGAACATTAACATTCTCTATTCTCATGGACCTACACCAGCAGGCACCACTCGCACATGTGTTTGTACTGATTATAGTCACATGTGTTCCATACATGGACATGAACAGTAAATATTCAGGTATGAAAGAAACTACCAAGGCAAATCAGGTTGTTATTGGCAATGTAGGCAGAAAAACATTATATAGTCCACAAGGAGAAATGGCATTTGTTACCTGATTTTGATTGTAGTGCCCAGGATACCTGAACAATGATTTTTTATTTTATTTTTTTTGGTGTGTGGTACCAGGGATTGAACTCAGGACCTTGTGCTTGCCAGGTAAGCGCTTATTTTATTTACTGAGCTATCTCCCCAGCTCTAAACTTTTTTTTTTTTTTTTGGTGGTATCAAGGATCGAACTCAGGACTTTGCATTTGCCAGGTAAGCACTTATTCCACAGAGCTATCTCCCTGGCCCTAAATGATTGACAAGAAAAAAATAAAGTGGCACAATCAGGCCATCAAGGCACCGAGTCACAGACACGGCCTGAGGTGCTCTTACCTGTAGCACTCGGCTCATCCACTGGAAGCTGTCTTCCTCGGAGGCATCAGGCCTTTGCTCTGCAACCACCACGATGCGCTCATCATAAAATACAGACACAGAAAACACAGCAATTCTAAGAGAGACAGATCAAACACATCAGACTCCCTTCACAACCAGTCCTACTTGCTTTGTTTAACTGAAACCACAGAGAGGAGACAACCCCACCATTCCACCCACAAATGAGTAATTCAGAAAAGAAAATGTGCACTCATTATCACCAAAATGAAGATGGATTCATTCAAAACATCATTAAGCACCACTGTCATGAATGTTAGGGACAAAGTGGTAAATAAAACACAGTTCCTGTTTATGAGGAGCTTACATGTTAGAGACAGAACAAAACCAACGAGGGATAGAAAGGCCAGCTGCCATGTGCGTAGGAAGCACATGGGGCACGCCTGGTGGAGGGGGTGGTGGCTGGGGAGCGCCTCCTTGGGGAGTGGACACTGGAGCAGAGACCTGAATGAGGTGAGGACGCGAGCCACGTGGAGATCTGGAGGAAGAGGATTCCGGGCAGAAGGAACGGAAAGCGAAAAGGTTCTGAGGTAGGAACGAGCTTGGCAGGTTTGAGGAACAGCAAGAAGGCCAGTGTGCCTGGAGCAAAGTGGTGAAGCAGAGAGTAGGAGGGAGAGTCAGACATAGGTGAGGGCAGATTGCAGAGGCCAGGGAGGCCAGGGAGGGAGGATGGAGTGGCTCTGAGTGAGGTCTCCGCTCAAATGTCCTCTTACTAGTAAGGTATTCCCAGATCACCTCACATAAGTGGGCAAGCCCCCCGCCCATGCCAGCACAGCAGGTATCAGCCTCTCACATCATCTGTTTCCCTGTCCACTCTGCTACTGTGTAATTCCCATCCAAGGATGTGCAAGACTTGGCTTGTTTTGTTCACAGCCACAGTCAGAGCACCTAGAACAGTGGGATGTAGTCAGCATCTGATGAAGAATTGCTGAACAAATGGATGAAAATAGGAAGCCACTGGAGCAGGACATGCCAGCTCATCAGCTACCTCCCTTGCACACACAGATTTGTGATCAGCTGTGGTATGTGAGGCACTGTGTTGAATGTTAGGGACACAATTATGGCCAAAGACCGTAGGTCCAGGGTCTTTTATAGTTTATTTCTCAGAGGGAGACACAATATTATAAAGCCCCACACATTTCATGAATTAGCTATTTTCTGGTTTCACTAATTTTTCTTCTTAAAGAACTGAAAGGACACCAAGGTTGCTCTGAAGATACATCCTCATGACTATAAACTGTTAAAAAAGACATTATCCAAATACGTAGGAAATATCTTTTTTTTTTTTTTTTTTTTATGTAGATTTATTTATTTATTTATTTATTTTTTTTTTCTTGTTTCAGAACCTTTGTTTGTTTATTCACTCATTTTCACGGCTGGCTCAGCCCACCCCGAGGGCAGGGCCGGCGCAGCATGTGGTGCCGGGGATCGAACCTCAGTCCCTGAAGCCGCCCAAGCCTTCCCAAGCAGGGGCTTTAGGCCACTGAGCCATCCCGCCGGGCCCCTTTTTTGTCTTTTTGAGACAGGGTCTCGCTATGCAGTTGAGGCTGGTCCTGAGCTCACTTTTGTAGCCCAGGCTGGTCTCGAACTCGCACCAATCCTCCTGCCTCAGCCTCCCGAGTGCTGGGATTACAGGCGTGAGCCACCACGTCTGGCTGGAAATATCTTGACTGTCATCAGTAAGAAAAAGGATGGCCTTTTCCATAGATTTTGAAATTATTAGTACTTATGGTCTATGTCAGTCTACACATTAAGATAGTAGAATAATTGTTGGAAAAGTATAAGAAATAACTCTAAGATATACAGTATGTTTCTCGACCTTTTGGCTAAGATTAACTGTAGATATAAACTGCAGAAATGGTATCTGTGTCCATTATTCTGACCACTGCCTCTGGACTACAGAATGCAAGAACTCTTTGTAGTCATGTATGATTTAACAAGTAGTAACAAATAAAATAAATATACAGCATAGTTATATCTTATTCCTCTCAATTATAGCCAATGAACCAGATCCTGTAAGGCTCAGCCAGAGCCCAGCAACTGAGTCATGTGGAAAGAGACATGTGGTTCCTGCTCAGGGCCCTAGAAGTGCTGACACTTGAACCCACACCACTCACCTTCCTCTATAAACAGTCTTTATGGACTCCACAGCCAGGCCAGTAGCAACAATGTCATCAGCATTATGTCTTCGTCCACTAACCATTAGTAATCCATCCATTTTACCAACTACAAACACCAAGCTGCCCTGAAAGATAACGGAGACTTAAATCTTGGTTTCCATGGTTTAAACAGAAAAACACATTATATTCTCCCCACCTCCATGAGTGTGCATGTGTATACATGAGAGAAACAGAGAGACAGACTGAGGCAGAGGCATGGGCAGAGACAGAGACAGAGAGAGGGAGAGAGGGAGAAAGGGAGGGAGGGAGAGAGGGGGAGAGAGAAAGGGAGAGAGAGGGAGGAAGAGAGGAAGGGAGGGAGGGAAAGGGGGAGAGAGGGGGGAGAGGGAGGAGACAGACAGACAGACAGACAGAAGGGATCTTGCTATTTAGTGCAGGCTGTCTCAAACTCCCAGAAACCTTCCTACCTCTCTCTCCCAAGTGCTGGGATTACAAGCGTGTGCCAACACTTATTTCCTGCTTTAAAATAAATCTTGTAAAAAATATGACAGATACTTGCCTACCATGTTTGTGGCTCTGGGTTTGATATGATAAAAATTTTTTAAATGTGTGTGTGTGTATATATATATATAATATATATTATCCATATGAATAAAGAATGTCATAGTTTATGGATTTTAAGTAAGTTTATAACTTGTTATCTTTATTTTATTTATTTATTTTTTTTGGTGGGACTGGGGTTCAAACTCACGACCTTGCACTTGTGAGGCAGGCATTTGTGCCACGGAGCTATCTCCCTAGCCCCTAACCTTGTTGTCTTTGAAATCAAAGCGGAAATGAGTTACATCCACAGCCAATCACATTTACAATACATAAAAAAATAACAAAATTCTCATATTAGGAGAATTTTGTAAGAAAGTAATCAGTATTCCACACAAGAATGGCTTATTTTCTTGGCCACGAGTATGTATTACTTCACCTTTTATAACTATTCATAGGTTCAATGCAAAGAAAAATGTTTATTTACTATTGGAATTAGAACATTAAAATCATTGTTTCAGGTTTATAAAGGTAAAGCTGTTTCCATTTGGCAAGAGTAAAAATAGCCTAATAGAAAAGGCCTGGCTGGGGGGTGAGGCTGGCGTAGTATGTAGTTCTAGGGATTGAATCATGGTCCTTGCAGTTGCCTAAGCTTGCCTAAACAGGTGCTTTAGACTGCTGAGCCATCTTGCCAGCCCTGGCTGGGTATATGGTGGTGCACACCTGTGATCTCGGCACCGGGGAGTGTAAGATAGGAGGACCACAGTGATTTTAAGGCCAGCTTTTTGTCTCAAAACCCCAAAAAGGTATGAGAAACATGAGAGAAGGTTTTCTTTGCAGGAAGAACACAGAGCTGCAGGAAACTGCTATTACAGCCCTCAAAGCATCACAGAGTAAATACTCTTCTATCTGCAGTGAACTTACTTTTCCCATTTATTAAAGATTCCTAAAAATTGCCAGGAACAGTGGTGCATGCTTGTAATTCCAGCTACTCAGGAGGCTGGGGCAAGAGAATCACAAGTATGATGCCAGCCTGGGCAACTTAGAAAGACCTGTCTCAAAATAATGAGGGCTAGAAATATAACTTAGCACTCTGTACGTCAGGGATGGCAAACCTTTTAGAAACTAAGAGCCCAAAGTGCAACCCCAAACCCACTTATTTATCACAAAGTGCCAATACTATAATGAAATCTGAATAGTGGGGTTTTAGTTTTGAAAAAACAACTATTATATGGCACTAGGCTGCCAGGGTGACTTGGCTCGCATGCTGACAGAAAGGGTTGTGTCTGCTGCAGCATATGTGCATTACGTGTGCCTTAGGTTCAATCCTCAGTACTGGGAAAAAGATTCCTAACTGTCGTGGGCCTCTACCTCCATTCATTGACCACCAACGAACTCACCAACTAACTTCCTGGTTTTCAGGACATGTGCCACCAAGGTAAGCATATTCAGTGACCCACTAAGCAGAATGTAGAGCAGATGGACAATGCCAGCTGCCAGAGAAGAATCAGTCATATCCAGCACAGGTCTGCTGGTACTATAAGTATAGACTTTGAGATAGTCACTGCTTGTCTGTCTGTCTGTCTGTCTGTCTGTCTGTCTGTCTGTCTGTCTCTGAGACGGAGTTTCACTGGCCTCACTATGTAGTCCAAGCTGGCTTCAAAATCACAGCAATCCTCCTGCCTTACCTTCTAAATGCTATGATTACAAATGTGTGCCATCATACCCAGGTTCCATTTCTTTAAAAAATGGGGCATAGCTAACCAAAATAAGATTGTATTTCAGCATCTGTTGGAGCTAGGTGTGCCCATGGGACTAGTTCAGATCAGAGATATAAGCAGAACAGCTGCATAGCAGTTCAAGGAATCTTGAGAGGGAAAGCCCAGGTGTGGTGGCTCCCAACAAAACCCCCAGCACTTGGGAGGCTGAGGCACATGGACTGCCATGAATTTAAGGCCAGCCTGGGCTATATAGTGAGACCCTATCTAAAAAAGAAAGATGATGGCACATGCCAGTAACCTCAGAAATTGGGAGGCTGAGGCAAGAGGATTGCTGTGAGTTAAAGGCCAGCCTAGGATACAAAATGAGCTCAAGGCAGCCTGAACTGAGAGCTTACCTCAAAATAAACATAAGAAGGAAGGGGGAGGTAGAAAGAGGGGAGGAAAGAGAGGAAGAGGGAGAGAGGGAAAGAGGAAGAGGGAAGGAGGGAGAGAAGGAAAGAGGGAGGAAGAGGAGAAGAGGGAGGGTAAAAGAAAGGAAGGAAGGAGGGAGAAAGGAAAAGAGAGGGCAGAAAAGGGAGAGTGAGAGTGTGTATGTATAGGGCAGGACTGCACCTTGTTCTCTGTAGGAATGCAGATGTGATGCCCAGAGCTCTGTTCTGAATCTCAATAGTGAAATAAGCAAAAAAAAAAAAAAAAAAAAAGCCAGGCATGGTGGCTCACACCTGTAATCCCAGCACTTGGAAGGCTGAGGTAGGAGGATCGCTGCGAGTTCAAGACCAGCCTGGGCTACAAAAGTGAGCTCAAAGCCAGCCTGAACTGCACAGTGAGACTCTGTCTCAAAAAGCAAAAAAAAAAAAAAAAAAAAAAAAAAAAAAAAAAAAAAAAAAAAAAAAAAAAAAAAAAAAAAAAAAAAAAAAAAAAAAAAAAAAAAAAAAAAAAAAAAAAAAAAAAAAAAAAAAAAAAAAACAACAACAACAAAAATTAAATAAGCAAAAAAGATGTAGATTTCCAGGAATTTCCTGGTACTGAATAAGGAAGTCAAGACAGTAGGCAGAGACTATTATTTCTAGGGGAGTGATTCTTCTCAACCTATGTCTTCACCTTCTCAGTCTAGAAGAGGCATGAAATAAACAATATAAAATATAACCTACTCATATAACTTAAGGTGTTAAAGGAGAAGAGAGGGTATGAAATAACTAGGGAAGATGGAGGGGCACAGACTGAACTAGAAGAATAATTTCTGTTACTTACAAACTAAAGCCCTCTGCAGTCCTTGTGCATGCATCAAGCTATTCACATGCTCACTAGCTCTGTAAGCCTAGTGCCTATCACTACATCCGATCTGCTGAATGATGAATCCCTTCCATTCAAAAACTTTACTGTTACACATGGTACAGTACTGATGATTTGTATGAAATGCCTTCTACTTTATGTATTATGGTTCCTTTTTTTAAAGATAGGATTTCATTACGTAGTACAGGCTGGCCTCAAGCCCAAGAATACTCTGCTCTGGTTTTGCTTTGCTACTGAAAATTTCCAGCCCTGTTGTAACTTATTACCATATGTAAATTAAATCACAGAAAGGTAGTTAAGAATAAGTGAAAAGAGTTTGGAAATAAAACACCTTAGCAACAAAACAAAAAAGTCTTAGTCTAAAGGAACCAAATAAACTTGGGTAAGAGAAATAATTTTTAAAAAATTTATTTCACGATATTCTTTTTTCATTTTTTGAGTTACAGTCTCCCTATGTAGTTGATGTTGGCCTTGACCTCATTATGTAGCCCACACTGGCTGAAACTTCAGACCATCCTCCAGCGTTAGCCTTATGAGAACTGGGATTATAGGTGTGTGTCACAATACCTGGCACCATTTTATGATATTCTTACTAAGAACTGCAACTAAATAGAAGCGAAATACTCCAGTTATAATGTTCTATACATTAAAGACCAAATATTTGGATCAGAGGTAAAGATTAAATATTAGTATTAAATCAGCATGAAAGCATCACTTACTGGACCTACAAATCCCAACAATCCTGACCGAATGAATGGTACATCTCCAATAGGAGAGCCTGCAGAATTCACTGGAATCACCTGAAAGACAAAAGAAAGTGAACTACTTTCTTAGAAAATATATTTGTTTTTAAAAAGATCTTACAAGGTTACAATAATAATACATTCCTTTTTTATTTTTTGTATTTAATACAAGGTCTACAGGATCTCACTACACAGATCAGACTAGTAGTGATTCTCCTGTTTTCAGCCTCCAAAGGGCTAGGATTACAGGCCCATGCCACCACACGTAGCCACAATCACTATCTCAACTTGCTCCGGGGTATAGGAAGGGGGTGTTGGCAGGCATGCCCAGGATCAAAACCATCTTTCCTGGTCTGCCTAAGTAGGCGCTTTAATCCGATGAGCTATCTGGCTGGCCTTTAAATTTTTATTTTGAGGCGGGGTCTCAGGACGGATCCAGGCTGGCCTTGAACTTACTGAGTAGCCCAGACTGGCTTTGCACCTGAGGGGATTCTCCTACCTTAGCCTCCCAAGTGCTGGGATTACAGGCACGCACCACCATGCCTGGTTCAATGTGGTATATTTAACATGTATTCAATAACATAAATAATTAACATGTGATTTTATTTTATTTTAATTTTTTTTAATGGAGTATGGCCGGCTCAGCCTGCCCTGGGGGTGAGGCTGGCGCAGCATGTGTTACCAGGGATCAAGCCATAGTCCCTGCGGTTGCCTCAGCAAGTGCTTTAGACTGCTAAGCCATCTTGCTGGCCCCAACACTTGTGATTTTATTTCTTTCTTATTGATTGATTGATTGATTGTCTTTTCGAGACAGCATTCTTGCTATGCAGCCCAGGCTAGCCTTGAGCTCATTTTTGTAGCCCAGGCTGGTCTTGAACTCACACTGACCCTCCTGTCTCAGCCTCCCAAGTGCTGGAATTACAGGCATGCACCACCATGCCCGGCTAACACTTGTGATTTTATTTTATTTATTTATTTATTTATTTTTTTGTCTTTTTGAGACAGGGTCTCGCTATGCAGTTGAGGCTGGTTCTGAGCTCACTTTTGTAGCCCAGGCTGGTCTCGAACTCGCACCAATCCTCCTGCCTCAGCCTCCCGAGTACTAGGATTATAGGCGTGTGCCACCACGCCCGGCGACACTTGTGATTTTAAAATCCCAATCATTTATCAGTGCTGTAAATCTATATTATCTTGAAATGAATACCCCAAATAAGTATATTTTAAAAAGTAAAGTCTTTGACAATTTTATATGGATCAATCCATTCACATATAAAAAGCAGAGCAAACAAAATGACATTAATGCTAGTTTCCACTTCTGGCATTGCATTAGTGAAGCTACTTCCTACAAACACATGGGTATCCCAGAAATCATAGCGAATTACTTCATAGCAGTCAAGATCACCAACAGAGAATCCTGTGTTGGTAGCATTTATCTGTTTCAAAAGGAGTGCTGTTTGTATACACATTTGGTCAATGAAGTCAGCCATATAGCCATCTGCTCAAAGAGTACAGCAATTTCCTTAGCACCACTAATAAACTTTTCCAAGAGTATTTCTTTCAAGTTCATATCATTCTTAGTTTTCTAAAAAGAATTATAGTCAGAATCACTGGTTTGCTATTAGCTACTACTGGAAATAATGATCCGAAGTCTCCTGGAATCAATTTTGCATGTTTGGATTACACATTAAATTCCGGCACTTTCCAAAGAAATTTCTGTACTTATTCTACTGGTGCATTATTATCCTGAAATTCATTTACATATTGTGCCATCACAAACTCATGTCTTTAAGTTGATAAAGGTTCTACTAGAACAACAGGCAAAGTTTTATGGTCTTTGTTTTTCTTTTGTAAAGCAGTCCCACTGAGGTGACAATGAAAGACCACAGCTGGGTGTAGTGTTGCACACCTGGAAGGTTGAGGCAGGAGGACTGTTATGAGTGCAGCCTGAGTTACAAAGTGAGCTCAAGGTCAGTCCCAACTGCACAGTGAGATCCTGTCTCAAAAAGATACAAAAAAGCCTACATTTCCAGGAAGCTTGAAATGCTGATTTTTTTTTTTTTTTGTACCAGGAATTGAACTCATGACCTTGCTCTGCACTCAGGGCAGGCTGAGCCGGCCATAAAAATAAATAAACAAACAAACAAACAAAAGTTCTGAAACAAGAAAAAAAAAAAAGAGAGAGAAACATTCAAATAAAATAAAATAAAATAAAATCGTATTATGGGGCTGAGGATTTGGCTCAGTGGTGGAAAGCTTTCCTAGTAAGCTGGAAAACCTGGGTTCAGTCGTCGGCACTGAAAACAACATAAAAATAAATAAATGAATAAAAAATAAATAAAAAAGAAACCTGTGTGACCCTGTTACAGAGCACAATCATACTGGTTAGTGTGAAAAATATTTTTTGGTCTTATTTTGTAGAATTTTAGTCATTTCTTGTACCAGAAAGTGGCCATTTCTAGTGGAGAAGACAGATAGTTTTCTTTTCCTAAAGCTAGCTGATCCATGGAGCAGCCTTCAGCTATCTCAGAAGATGCTTCTGCCATCAAAATGGCAAGATAAAAGCCATGCCTGGCTTTGAAAGCTTTTTAAAAATTTTTTGGATTAATCAGAAAGGTCTAATTGCTAAATCTGTTGTCCCAGTGAAATGTTAATCATTTTGGAAAACACCCTCTGGATTTAAATATAAATCCTAAGAAAAGTAATAGAAACTTTAACTTATAACACCAAGGAAACAATTTTCCATTTTTGGTTACGAATTTTTAGCTTGCTTTTTTTTTTTTTTTTTTTGGTGTTTTAGAGAAGGGTCTGGGGCTGGGGAGATAGCTCCGAGGCACAAGTGCCTGCTGGGCAAGTGCAAGGTCGTGAGTTCGAACCCTGGTCCCACAAAAAAAACAAAACAAAACAAAACAAAAAAAAAAAAAGAAGGGTCTACAGGATGTTCAGGGTCTCACTACTAGACTGGACTCATAGTGATCTGCCTATTTATAGCCTTCCAAGAGCTGGGATTACAGATGCGAGGCCACCATGCTGTCTCAACACGCCCTGGGGTTGAAGCTGGCATGACAGGCCTGGAGATCAAACCCTTGGCCCCCGCACCTGCTTGCAGGTGCTTTAATCCTGAGCTACTTGGACAACCCTAGTCTAAGATATTTCATTTTAAGTATTTCATTACTTTGGACATAGCATTTTTATATTCTGAGAATTCTGGGTAGGCCTGACATAATATATATATATCTCCACCCTCCCCCTTCTTTTTCTTTTCCTGCAGACAGGATTTAGCTATGCAGTTCAAGTTGGCCTTGAATCCATTATGCAGCCCTGAACTGGCTTTAACCTTGTGATCTTTCTGCCTCAGTTTATCAAATGCTGAGATTATAGGCATGTGTTATAACTAGCTACAAAAGGTAACATAATGAAGTAGTTTTAGTATTTTCAAATACTGCTTGAAGAGCTTGTGGGTCTTTTCTTTGGGTAGGACTGGGTACTAGAGATTGAACCCAAAATCTCTGAATTGAGCATTTATTTACTTATTTACTGATTTTTCTGGTTCTTTTTTTTTTTTTTTTTTTTTAAATTTTATTTATTTATTTTTTCTTGTTTCAGAACATTTGTTTATTCACTCATTTTTTATGGCCGGCTCAGCCTGCCCTGATGGCAGGGCTGGCGCAGCATGTGGTGCCGGGGATCGAACCGCGGTCCCTGAAGCTGCCCAAGCTTTCCCAAGCAGGCGCTTTAGACCACTGAGCCATCCCGCCGGGCCCTCTGGTTCTTTTTTTTAAAAAAATTACTTTTTAAAAATTTATTAATTTATTTTATTTTTTTCTTTTTTTGTCTTTTTGAGACAGGGTCTCACTATGCAGTTCAGGCTGGCCTTGAGCTCACTTTTGTAGCCCAAGCTGGTCTCGAACTCGCACTGATCCTCCTGCCTCAGCCTCCCCAGTGCTGGGAAAAAAATTACTTTTTTTTTTTTTTTGTCTTTTTGAGACAGGGTCTCACTATGCAGTTCAGGCTGGCCTTGAGCTCACTTTTGTAGCCCAGGCTGGTCTCGAACTCACACCGATCCTCTTGCCTCAGCCTCCCGAGTGCTGGGATTACAGGCACGCGCCACCATGCCCGGCAAAAAAATTACTTTTAATAAGAAAATACAATGTGACAGTTTCAAAATACATTAGTAGTACATTCACAATAATTGATACAATGCATATTGTTGTCTCATTTATTTATTGACAAGATCTTGCCGCCTTGCTATGTAGTTCAGGCTGGCTTTGGACTCACAATGTAGCCAATACTGCCTTGAACTCTCAGTGATTTTCCTGTCTGTGTCTTCCGAATGCCGGAATTATAGGCATGTGCTATCATGCCTGGCTCCTTTTAAAAATTTTTAAGATTTTATTTTTAATAAGAAAAACCCAAGAAAGGAAATTAAAGACACTGAAAAAACATGCATGCCAATCACTTAAAATATGAGAAATAGGGCCTGGAGATGTAGGTTAGTGATAAACACATGCTTAGTGTGCCCAAGGCCATGGGCTTAATCTTTGTGTTGCCCCATAAAAGGGGGAGAATAATATGAGACTCAAAGTAGTTGAATGTATATATGCTAAATAAACTTATGCATATTTAAAAGAGGTAATCCCCTATGAAAATCATGCAAGAGAATTAGTGGTAAACAGAAGCCTGAGAAGTATGTGAATGCCCACTCCCAAGATGTTTAATGATAACTCAGAAAAGCATTTTAGGTTACATAAATAGCAAGATGATGGTCAGTCCAGGGATCTTAGCTCTTGTAAAGCTAAGCCATAAATACCATAGATACATTTTTTTCATGGAAGTGATACTAGGGACATCTGTCAATATGTAGTCATATGCATTTATTTTCAAATGGAAAGGTAGAAGCACATGTTCTGCTATTATGAGAATATCACCAATATATATTATAGAGAAAAAATTTCAAATAACTGAAAATTGGCAATTTTCATAGAAGCCCTACCCACTATGGAGACAAACCTATTAAATAAATTTCTTTTGTTCCTAAAAGGTACCCCCCCCACCATCATCATCATCATCATCATCATCATCATCATCATCATCATCATCATCATCATCATCATCATCATCATCATCATCATCATCATCATCATCATCATCATCATCATCATCATCATCATCATCATCATCATCATCTTAATGTATTTGGTACAGGGTCTCACTATGCAGCCAGGACTTATAGTGATCCTCCTGTTTTCAGCCTCCCCAGGACTGGGGTTACAGGTGTGCACCACCACACCCAGTCTTGATGGTTGGCTCAGTGCACACAGAGCTGGGGTCAGTGTGGCCTATGGTACATGGGATTGAACCTTGGTCTCTGTGCTTGCCTAAGCAGGTACTTAGTCCACTGAGCTATCTCGCAGGCCCCTTGATCTTTTTTTCTTTCTTTTTTTTTTTTTGTTTTGTCTTTTTGAAACAGGGTCTCACTATGCAGTTGAGGCTGGCCTTGAGCTCACTTTTGTAGCCCAGGCTGGTCTCGAACTCGCACCAATCCTCCTGCCTCAGCCTCCCAAGTGCTGGGATTACAGGCGTGCGGCACCACGCCCGGCTGGCCCCTTGATTTTAACTATAAAAATTTCCATTTCTGTTTCCAGGCTTATGAAGAAAACTTCTCATTATGGCTTGGCTTCAGAGAGAAAACTTGCTGGAAGAAAGTAATGTGGGAGCTCATGAGAAAGGGCAAACTCAACCAGGATCCTGACATAGCCCAAGCATACAGACCACAGTCGAATTCTCAGAAAAGATGCTCAACAATTCTGATTGCAAGTTCAAAAATGTAAGCAATCCAAACCCTGTGACAAGATAGTTCCTGAAACCCGAGCATAGGTGACACATGCTTGTAATATCAGAACTTGGGAACCTAAAACAGGAGGATCACCATGAGCTTGAGGCCAGTCTGAGCTATACAGTGAGGTCAAGTTCAGCTTGCATTATGTAGTGAAACCCTATCTCAAAAAACCAACAACGGAGCCTGGGTATGGTGGCACCCACCTGTAATCCCAGCACTTAGGAGGCTCAAAACAGGAGGATCACTATGTGTCTGATCTGTGTAATGAGATCCTATAGACTCTGTACTAAACACATTTAAAAACAAAAAAACTACAAGATTTCTCTTATATGAGAAACCTAAAGAATAAATTAAAGAGAAAAATAAATAATATGTAAAAGGGAAATGAATCTCTTATAAATACTAAAGGAACTAAGAGATGAAGGGTGGGGGGAGGAGGGAGTTGAAATAAACGGAAGATATTTGATGTACATTCGCTAATTTCCACAATGAAGAAAATTATGTACCACAGCCATGTACTAATAACAAATAAAATTTTAAAAACTAGAAGTCCTAGAAAGAATAAAAGAAGGAGTCAAACAACCAAAAATATTTTTACAAACAAAAACCCCCACAAAAACCAGTTCAACTTTACTTACTGATCTAGCACAACCTGTCACTGTTTTGCTTTTTCTTCTCTCTCTCTCTTTTTTTTGTCTTTTTGAGACAGGGTCTCACTATGCAGTTTAGGCTGGCCTTGAGCTCACTTTTGCAGCCCAGGTTGTTCTCGAACTCACACCGATCCTCCTGTCTCAGCCTCCCAAGTGCTGGGATTACAGGCGTGAGCCACCACACATGGCTCTTTCTTTTCTTGTCTTTTTGAGACAGGGTTTTGCTATGCAGTTCAAGGTGGCCGTGAGCTCACTTTTGTAGCCCAGGCTAGTCTCAAACTCACACCGATCCTCCAGCCTCAGCCTCCTAAGTGCTGGGATTACAGGTGTTCACCACCATGCCCAGATGTGTTTACTTTCTTTTTGAGACAGAATTTCACTATGTAGTTCAGGCAGGCTTTGAGCTCACTTTGTAGCCCAGGTTGACCTCAAATTCTAAAGAATTCTCCTGCCTCAGGCTCTCATGCTGGGATTACAGAGTGTGCCAACACACCTGGTTGTTCCTGTTACTATACTTTTTTTATTTTATTTTTTTTTTTATTTTATTTTTTTTTTTAAAATTTTTATTTATTTATTTTTTCTTGTTTCAGAACCTTTGTTTATTTATTCACTCATTTTTATGGCCGGCTCAGCCCACCCTGAGAGCAGGGCTGGCACAGCATGTGGTGCCGGGGATTGAACCGCGGTCCCTGAAGCTGCCCAAGCTTTCCCAAGCAGGTGCTTTAGACCACTGAGCCATCCCACCAGGCCCCACTATACTTTTTTTAAAGAATTTATTTTATTTATTTATTTTTTTCTTGTTTCAGAACCTTTGTTTATTTACTTATTTTTATGGCCAGCTCAGCCCGCCCCGAGGGCAGGGCTGGCGCAGCATGTGGTGCCGGGGATCGAACCACGGTCCCTGAAGCTGCCCAAGCTTTCCCAAGCAGGTGCTTTAGACCACTGAGCCATCCTGCCGGGCACCTACTATACTCTTTTTAACTTTTTTTGTATTTTAAAATACAAAAGGGAAGGGTCTACAGGGTGTTCAGTGTCTCACTACTAGACTGGACTCAGTGATCCCCCTGTATACAGCCTCCCAAGAGCTACGATTATAGGAGTGTGCCACCATACCCAGTCTCAATTGCTGTCTCAGCATGCCCCTGGTGGTGGGGTCAGCAAGGCAGGCCTGGGAATGGAACCCTGGCCCTTTCACCTGCTTGCAGGGCTTTAATCTACTGAGCTATTTGGCCAGCCCTTTTACTGTATTCTTAAAATTAAATTTTTGAGGACAAGGATATGGCTCAGAAATAGACTACTTATGTAGAATAAAGTGACCCTGGGTTCTATCAACAGACGATGAAAAAAGAAAACTTTCTGAGTTTATGAACCCTAAATTAAGGAAAATTCATCAGCAATTTCTGCAAGGGTCTCTCACCAGTTATCTAACATATACCATTATAATGATAGTTACTTTTTTTTTTTTTTTTTTGGTCTTTTTGAGACAAAATCTCAGTTTAGGCTGGCCTTGAGCCTTCCTTAGTAGCCCAGGTTGGTGGTAGTTACTGTTCTTACTCATATATATATATATTTATTTATTTATTTATTTATTTATTTTTTCCTGGTTTCAGAACTTTTGTTTGTTTACTTATTTATTTTTATGGCCGGCTTAGCCTGCCCTGAGGGCAGGGGCTGGCACAGCATGTGGTGCCGGGGATCAAACAGCAGTCCCTGAAGCTGCCCAAGCTTTCCTAAGTAGGTGCTTTAGACCACTGAGCCATCCTGCTGGGCTCCCTGCTACTCATATTTTTATAATTTTTTTTTTAATTTTTATTCATTTTTATTTATTGTTTCAGAACCTTTGTTTGTTTATTCACTCATTTTCATGGCCGGCTCAGCCCGCCCCAAGGGCAGGGCTGGCGCAGCATGTGGTTCCGGGGATCGAACCGTGGTCCCTGAAGCCGCCCAAGCGTCCCCAAGCAGGCGCTTTAGACCACTGAGCCATCCCGCCGGGCCCGACTCATATTTTTAAAAGACAAAGAAAATGGAAAGTAGAAAGGTTCAGCAACCCAATGAGTGGCAGTCAATTTGACCTGAATCCTCCACTTCAGAGCATAAGCTCTCAAACACCGTGTACAGTGTCTGCATCAGCTGGCAAATCTCTCTTCCTATGGTTGACCTTAACCAAATACTTCCTCTATGAAATATTAATACTATGTACCTCAAATGTATTTTTTGTTACACCAGCAAGTCCAAAGTACGTCATGCCTCCAGTTCTGGAGCTAACACAGATTTCTCCAATTTCATCTGTTTTGCAGAGCTGGGGAGGTCCATCTGGCTTCACAATGCACATCATCCCTGATGCATAGAAAACACAAGAAACAGAAATTCTGGAAAACCTTAGCAAACAATGGTGTTATCCTGCAAACCCTGGAAAAATTCACATTTACCATGTAGCATTAAGAATACTGAATAGGGGGCCTGGCAGGATGGCTCAGTGGTCTAAAGCGCCTGCTTAGGAAAGCTTGGGCAGCTGCAGGGACCGCAGTTCGATCCCCAGCACCACATGCTGTGCCAGCCCTGCCCTTAGGGCAGGCTGAGCCAGCCATAAAAATAAACAAACACACAAAAATTCTGAAACAAGAAAAAAATAAAATGAAAAAATTCTTAAAAAAAAAAAAAAAAGAATACTGAATACCAACATCCCATAATCAGTATAATCATTATGTACTGCAAACATGTACAAATGAAAAATTCTTAAAAATACTAACCACCACCCAGCAGGAAAAAAAAAAAAAAAAGCTTAATTACAATGCATGAAACAGAGCTAGATTGGTGAGACGAGCTTTGGGAGGCTTAGATTCAATAGCCTCCAACATCACAAGCTTCACTGGTGG
>PVJA010031975.1:0-24490 GCA_004027025.1 Myocastor coypus
CACAGGCAGGAAACTGCCCACTTCCTGCTCCTGCAAGAACTCTAGCCCAGGGGAGCTTCCTTCAGTCAACCCTACCCACTTCCTCCAGAACATTCTGTGCTAGGCCAGGAGACACCAGGAACAGGCCACAGGGGCCTTTCCTCCCCTCTGGGACAGAGCCCAACCAGGAGAGAGCCTCTCCCTTCCCAGGTCTCAGTTCTCAGCCTCTGACCTGAACCCCTGCCCAGAATCCACTGTTCCCACCCTGGCACACCAAAGCTTGGCTCAGCCATCTCACACCTGCCTTTCTCTGAAACCTCTGATCTGCACACCAAAGCGAACAGAAGACAGAAAGGTCAACAATATTACCTCTCAATTCTTTTTCTTCATTGCATGTATCATTATTTGAATCTGCCCATTTATTTCTTTGATAACTTGTTAATCACTGTAAGGTCCATGGAGAGACAGGTCACCTCTACTGTGCTTGCTCCACATACCTGGAGATATGCTATGTACTGGTGGCCCTAGCTTAACCCCTTAATAGTCTTTTTACTTAGGTTCCTGACTGGTTATCCCTTCTCAGTGTTGGTACCTATCATAAATAAAGACAGCCAAAAGCCATTTTGCTCCTTAATATCTTTAACAGCTCCCACTGTTTCTTTTTTATTTATTTTAAATTTAACAATGGTTATATTACATATTTTCATTATCGGATCAGTTCAGATTAATAGATAAAGGTATATAAGATTGATCAAACAATTACACATTAGCACTTTCTATACATTTTTTTTTTTTTAACAGTTGACACACTGCATATTGTCCTCATAATAGTTATACAGAGCACAGGTGTCCCACTGTGTTTTGAATTAAGTTCAGAGTCCATATCCTGAGATTGATGGTCTTCTATAATACAATCCAAGCTCACTTTCTGTCCCTGTCTGACTCATCTGTCACAACCAAAGTGGATTATACCATGATTTGCACCCGTATTTCAGGCCCTGTCTGTCTGGGCTTTCCCTCTAGCTCCACCCAGCTGGGTCCCATTCCCCCCCTCCACCTGCGCCCTTTTCTCCTCTCCTCTGACTTCCAGCATGCTGCCTCCACGCCTCAGGAATGCACGTACCTGCTGTTCCCTAGGAGGCTTCTGTACCATACTAAATGTTTTCCTTTAAGTCAATTCACTTTTATTTATTTTATTTAAAAAAAAATTATATATATATATATAATTTTTTTTTTCAGAAGAAACTTACCTGCATCCCTACCACAAGCCATACTATTTGCCATAAGAGGCAACTGCAAAAACAAATTATGTTTCAATCTGTATTAAAATGTTTTAAATCATTAAATGCCTTAAAGGTCTCCTGTATACAACACTTAACATCCTGGAGCACTGCAACAGATGCTATCTCATCTATTTATTTTTGCCTCATTGGTGGTCCTTGGGGTTTTTAGCCTTGTGCCATGCTTATCTAGGGACTTGTCACAGTCTTGTCCTGATCCAAATGTGGGGGATCCTGTAGCCCCTGCCCATCCTACACACAGTGGTGACATGCAACAGAGTATTCACCTGACACCACCATACAGGTTGCTTGATGACAGCCCCCATCCTTCACCTGGCCAGCCCCAGGTCTGCCTGCTGCTCAACTTTCCACCAAAACGCACACACTATCCACCTAGCACCCTGAACCATCCTTGTCCACCAGGCTACTTTGAAGCATAGTACAGAAAGAGTTTCAGATGGTCTGGGGAGACACATGGCTCCTGGCCCAATTCCAACTGTAGCTGCTTCAGACTGAGGCTGCCAGGAAAAGCCAGACCCATCCGTAGCAGCCATTAACAAAACACTCCCAGTGCAGAAGCACATCTTTCCCTGGGGGTGAACAAAGGGCCAGAAAATCGCCTGCAGGAACTAGAGCCCTGGCCCTGGCAGTCATGAAGGTATCTCCCTGGGCCCTCAGAGCCCTCACACCCAGAAACACCTACCAGGAAGCCTGGGTCCATGGCGTGGGGGTATGGGGGAAGGCCTAACCCAGATAGGAGGAGGGGCCTCCCTTCCACACCCTGTTGTCAAGGGCACCCAGGAACTCTCAGTACACACCTGAAATGCTGGGATTTAAGTCAACAGTGGCAGCCACCAGAAAGGCCCAGCTGCAGCCAAACTAAGGCCTGGATTTGGCCTTGGTGGATGGAAACCTGGCCAAGGCCAGAAATCTCAGGGATGCAGTCTCATCACTGAACAGGCACAGCACTTTTCCCATCAGGAGAGGCCCTCTTGGGAAATGTTGTGTCCTTTTTATTTTTATTTTTTTTCCAGACTGGACACCGTAATGAATGTCAAGTATTTTTTGTTTGTTTGTTTTTTTAGAAATGGCACTTTGAGAAGGTCTCCCAAATACTGATTATAGGCAGTGGCAATACACAGGAGGTCAGCGTCTCCAAGTTTCCCCAGGCCTCCACTGTCAAGGGTGGGGCTCCCTCTGATGAAATGGCCTCCCAAGGCCCCTCGTGGTGCACATGGGGAATGAAACCAGGCCACCTGAGGCCTGCTCACATCTTGACATCTCCAGCAGTGAGAAGGAAGATGACAGGGATCTCCCTGTTGACCTTTCCATAGTACAAAGAAACTAGCAAGGGAAGAAAATGTTTTGGTGATAAGGAAAACACACACTGGTGACCTGATCCCCACAGAGAATAAGAACAGGTGTTACTGAGAGAGGGATAGATGGACATGATTACTCCGAGGTTCTCAAATTGGGCACTAAGGAGGCCTGGGGACATCAGATACCTCTTCGGGGCTACTGAGACAGGAAAGCAAAAGTGAGAATAAGCAGAGGTAGTGCTCCAACCCAACCACGAGCAACTTGGTTTCTGTCTGTTTTATATAGAGCTTCCAGGTAAGATAGGTAAGATTGCATTTGAAAAAAAAAAAATCTGCAGATAAAAATCCCAGCACTAAGGGAGGCTGAGGAAGGAGGCTAACAAGTATGAGCAATTTAGCAAGGCCTGGTCTCAAAATTAAAACTTAAAAACGGTCAGTGATATAGCTTAGTATGAAAGTTCTAGGTTCAATTCCCAGTACTGATCCACGCCCCACCCCCCCACCTCCGCCACTACAGAAAAGACGCTGAGATGTATACTGGAAGAAGAGGTAACTCAGTGCTAAAGTACTTGCCTATCATGTACAAGGTCCTGGGTTCAATCCTAGTATGGCAGAAACAAACAAAAATTAAGAAGTACAGTCTGTGCTATCAGGGGAGACATCAGAGGGGAGACAGTGTAGAACTTGTATCTTGAGTTTACAGGACATAGCTGCCACATATCCAGTTGTGCTAGGACACAGCTGGTCCTCTGAGCTATGCATGGGCTCTAAGTTTAGAAGCAATGCAAGAGAGGAGCCTCCTCTGCCATGGTCCAGCCTGGCCACTTTGTCCTCCCCTGGCAGGACAACAGGCTGGAGGAACTAGTTTAGAAATTTAGGTGAGACAGCAAGCAAGTGAAGCATTGGGAAGAGACATGAAGCCCAACAAGGAGAGGGCCTGCTGTAGACATCAGAGCCCGATTTGGGGATCCAGAGACAAGCAGTCATGATATTAGAGACCAGCATGACCTTGGACACCCTGGGTCAAGCACAGGGGTAGAAGGGTGGTTTTCATGGGCTAACAGCAGCTTGTGGCATGGAAAGGTGCTTCCACTGAAGAAGCAGATGGGCTAGACAGGAAGGTGTGAAGAGCTGAGCATGCACCTCACACAGTTGACAGCTACAGGGATGCTATCCTTCCACTACAGACAGCAGCTTCAACACTGTGCCTCCAGAGTGCACTGTGCACTGGTGTGCTGAGAGGACATGCCACCTCTGCAGCCCTACATCCTGGACATTCCTCTTGCCCAGCATTCCTTTGAGAATGATTCTTCCTCTGGGCCTGAAGAACAGAAAAACTAGCCCCTACTTCCTCTTCCTCAAAGGTAAATGTAATTGGAGCCAGCAATTAGTATATCCCCACTCCCTGGGTAGTGCCTGGCTCAGGGCTGGGCATGTGACACTGGGTTTTTAGTTGGGCTCTCGCCAGAGTGCCTCAGAAATACAGCCTTTGTCTGTGAATGATGTTCACCTGGGGTGGCCAAGAGAGAAATGGTCAGCAACGAAGCACCGGTTGCTAAGAGATGGAGATACATAATCTCGGTGACACTGGCAGTGGTGGGATCCACTCACACTGCACCAGTTTTAGTTTCCAAACTGCCGAACCCACAGTTCATTCCCCTTTGTTATGGTTTGTGCCTATTTGTCCCCACAAAGCCTCATGCAGCATTACGGAGGGCTTCTAGAATTCATGATTAATTCATGATCTAATTCTGGGATTATGGGTGTGGGTGCTACACCCACCCTGGGGCAGTTAGCCTGAATACGACATAAGGAAAGGAGAGGCTTGCTAGCTGCTGCAGCCACTGCTTTTCCCTTTGCTCTCTGTTGTTTTCCACCGTCATGAACAGCTGCCCCCTGCCATGTGCCATTCTGCCTTGAAGCCAGCTGAATATGGAGTAAAACCTCCACAAACTTTGATTCTTAGATATGGGTGTCAGGTATTTTGTCCAAGTAACAAGAGAAAAGTGACTGAGATACCCTTCTTGCTTGAGCTAGTTTGAGTTTGATTCTTGGTATCTGCAAGATCCCCGAGGAAGTCAAACCTGGAGTGGAAAGAGAACACACACACACACACACACACACACACACACACCCTCCCTCAGGTGAGTGGACATATTAATGAATACAGTGTGAGCTTTTGGCTTCTTAACTGTCCTAGGAGGCCTACGTGAGCAGCACAGGACACATTCCTTTCAAGTCCCAGTGTTCATTTCTCCCCTGCTGCACCTATGTGGCCCAAAAGGAATCCCTTCACTGAAGACATTTCCCATGGTTCCTTGATGGTATACCAGCCTCTTTTGCCTGTCACCACATGTGATCTTGGCACTTACCTATTTGTTCTCACCCACACCCCAGGGACAACTGAAGCCTTCCCAGACCATCCAAGATCCTAGCCCATCCCCCAGGCTCTACATTTAGGCGCCATCATCCACCTCTGACCATCTTTGGTCTTCCACATTAATGCACCCAGTGAGCACAGGAAGGTAGCCTGATGTGTTGATGTCAGAGCCCAGGGACACATGCAGAACAGTCACCCTTTGCTTCCTGTCAATCTAACATCACCCAGTGCTGAGGAATCACAAGCAATGAGGCCTCCCACCACTGTATCTCCCCACAGTCTGGGGCTGAACAGGAATGGAAGTGCCAGATAAACTCACATATAATATGTGCAGGAATGAGGCAAGAAGGCATAAGCAAAGACTCATATGTAAAATATAGTAATTTGATAATTAATGCAAGCTGGAAAGCTAGAAGTCCCAAGCTAAGTGACCAAAAATACTTTAAAAACCTCAAGAGAAAAGAGATGAGGAGAATAAACCTATAACTTCAAAATGAAAACATTTTTAAAAAATATCCAAGATAATGCTACTAGTGTGACAAACACATATTTCAGTCCCAACTTCAGAAATGTGCTAGCAGCCACATCGTTTGGTAACTTAGCTGCAAGAAGCCCCTTTGGAGAGCATGGCTGGGGCTGGTGTGGGGTCCTGGGGCCAGAGCTACTGGATGATGGCCATCCAAAGGCAACAGGCATGACAGACCAGGCATAAATGCTTATCACAAACACACAGTTGTTCTAAAAGCAGGAAAGTTTTTTTTATCTAAAACATTTCAATTGTTTTTTTTTAAAAAAAAAAAAAAGCTGTAACTGCAATGCAGTCTGGAGGCAAAGCCACTCATGCTCCCTAGGTATGGACTCTACCACTCCCAGACCATACTCTGTCCTACTTGGTTCTCCCAGTTCTTCACCCTCCTTCTGCCAGCTTAAGGACCCTCTCAGCAACCCTGGCTTCACACAAGCACCGCTGCCTGCCCCCTACTGCCCAGCTGAGACCATCGGCAAATCTTCAACAGCGGGCACCCAACATAGGTCTGGCTTTTTTCCAAGTTCCTCCCCTTCTTTGCTCTTGCCACTCTCAGGGCTCCAGACGTCTTCCCCCGACAAACTCTTCAGGAGCCAGAGAAGAGTGCTACACTCTATAGCTTTCCTTGATGGTCCCTTCCTTCTGGAAGGTGCTTCTCTCTCCTCTAAAATTCCCTACTCACCTGGCCCTTTCTCCCAGCACCAAGCTTTCTGTCACTTGCTACATTTATTTCTGTCTTCTACCAGACAGAGTGTACTCAAGTGCCTGGGTATGGCAGTGCACACCTGTCATTCCAGCACCTGGGAGACTGAGCCAAGAGGACTGAAAGTCTGAGCCAAGTCCAGGCAACTTATCAAGACTATCTCAAAATAAAAAGGCCTGGGCATGTAGCTCAGTGCAAAGGTCTGGGTTGGGTCTTTGTGAAAAGTACATCTGCATCATCTTTGCATCCTCTCTATTCTTCATTCATTCTACAAATATTAATTTAGCAGCCATGTACCAGATACTTAGTGAGGACTGGGAAGGCATCAATGAACAATACAGCTGCCTTTCTTGCCGTCTTGAAATTCACAGGTTGGAGAAAGGGAAAAAACCTCTAAACAAACATGCATACATGTCAGGACGAGCTATGATAGGGACTATGCAGAAAGATGTGGGGTAATATGAACACATGCAGATACAGATGGAAGGGCCTATGTAGCTGTCCCAGAGGAAGTGACCTTCAACTGGGACTATAGTAGTGAGTAGAATAGTCAGCACACAGTCTAGGCTCATGCTCAGTGTGTGGTGAACACCTGTGGTACAGATGCACAACCACTCAGAAGTCTCTAGTGTGTACTGAGTCCCTCCAGATACATCTTCCCACCTCTTGTCATCCTGCTGGGTCATTCTAGTTGGCACAGGAGGACTTTTACAGCAAACACATCCCAACAGATGATGCAACGTGACCACCTGGATCACACCTGCAAAAGTGCTTATTGTGACTTGAGAGGGCTCTCCACTCGGAATCCCTTCCATGCTGCCATCGCCCCTCATGCCAGAGCAAAAGTGGGTTTTGCCTTGTGTACAGATGGTAAACCACTGGGAACAGTGGTCCAGAACACTGCTTAGAAGGCCTAAGCTCTGTGCTTGATTAATATGTCTACCACGGGAGTAGACTAGAGCAGCAGCCCACACCCCATGTACTTTCCTCACCCACGGATGACCACACAAAAATTTCCTTCCAATCCAATGGCCTGGAAGAACACTGGGTGTCTGGTATCCCCTGGACCACATGAACCACATCACTAATACTTTTCCTGCTTTGATCACTCACTGGCTTTGAGCTAAAAGTCAGGTCCAAATAGAGTCAACTGTGTATAGCTCTATGTTCTGAGTATGTATTAACTCTTCCTCTGGCTCTGGCCTAGATAACCCATATTTTTCCTGGCCTTATTTTTACTGGGTTTCTATTTAATTACATATACTTATGTACACTAATAATAGAGCTACATGTAATATAATATATACATGTACATATACGCATATATAAACGTAAAGTATCTACAACAGATCTGGTACATAGCATCTACTTTATTTTTTTATTATAATGTATGTGTTTATATTTCTTTCTTCTTTTGTGATACTATGGATTAAATCTAGAGTCTTTTCACTGAATTACACTCCCACCCCTTTCTCTAATTTTTTATTTTGATACAGGGTCTGGCTCAGATGCTACATTGCCCAGGTTGGGTTTGATTTGTAATCCTCCTGCCTCACTCTCCCAGACTGCTGGGATTACAGGTGTGCACCACAATGGCCAGTTTATATTACCTGTATGTATAAGATATAAAAAGAAACACATATTCTTATAGGCAGCCTCAATTTCTTTATGGAGCATGATGGAGAAATAAACAGACAGACAGACAACAGATGAGAAAAACAAGAATAAGCCACAGTTTTAGCCTGAAAGAATTACAATATAGTTACACTCTGTGATGAAAAGAATATGAAATTAGGGATCAGAAGCCAGGCTTTTAGTCTGAGCTCTTACCAGCACAGTGACTGAAGAGAAAAACATCACACACACACAGAGCCAACCCGAGGTTTTAGCAACTATTAAATGCCTATAATGCAACCTGCCTACTTCTCTCACTTGATGGAAGCAAATTAAATGCAGAGGTTGGTGGCTGAGCTAGTCAGCACCAGCTCCATGCACACTCCTGGCAATTAGTATGAGAAGCAGCATTCCAGGCGACATCATTCGGCCATAAATAATAAGACACCACTGCAAGGCCTCCCTGTAAATGCTGCAGGAATTCAAAGAGAAAGGAACTGTCAGAACCCACATCTGCATTCAGAGTGTCCTTGTCCCGGCTCTGATGTCTGAAAGCAGTGGCTGACTGAAGGACTTCGATTCTTTGCTTCTCCCAGCAAGAGAGAAAGCTCCAGCCAAGATCATCACACCGCTGAGGACTCGAGACACTGCCCCAGGGTGAAGGGCGTGAGCCTCCAGCGGCTGCCAGCAGTGTCCTGACCATAGTGGGTCCCCAAAAATGTGCCAGGGCACACAGCCCCTGCAGATCAGTTGAAAGAGGATGGATGAGCCAGGGCTGGAAACAGCAGGGCTGTGTGGGCAGCTGACTCTCACACATGTCTCTTGCTGGACTTCACAGACCTCTCCTGTCCCTTCTCATCCTGGTCTCAGGCTCATTTACTCCACAACCACCAGGGCTCCAGACGCCTGCATCAGGGCCACTGAATTTCAAACAGCAGGTGAAAATGAGACAATGACATTAACTGGGGTCTTTTTCCAACAAGTTTTCCAAGAGGGCATGGGCCAGGCTTTTTTTTTTTTTTTTTCTTCTTCTTCTTCTGGGGAAGAAAACAGAACTCATGAAGACAGTAAAACTATTTCTAAATTTTGGAATGCTCTCTGCTCAATCAAGGGCTGAAAGAGACCACAAAGGAGAGGGATGATAGTCTGAGGGCTGTTTGCAAATCAACTCAAGTGACAAAATAAGTTTTGTGTTGTTACCTATGGTTAATGTCTAAGGGTAGACCGATGGGAGAATGGGGAGGGGACTGAAAATAAGATAACCTGGCATCTTACCTGATGGCTCTTCTCCTCCATGGCCTTCCTGTGGTTGCCCAGATCACTTGATATGGCTCCAGAAGCCCTGATGTGACGCTGACCAGCCCTTGGCCCCAGCAGACTCTGGGGCTGTACAAGTCAAGGCCAAGTTCACATACCAAGGTTTCTCCCTTAAGCATCTGGGAAATTCAGAGCTGGGATACAGCTCAGTGGAACAGTACATCCCTCACATGTGTGAGACTCTGGGTTCAATTTCCAACATGGGAACAAAAAGGGGGATTCTGGGAAATGGGCTGCGACATCATGCTTAACAGCTTTATGGAGTAGTAACATGCAAACTTATTAGCTGATGGAGGGACACTTTCCCTCCCAGTGGTCATGTGCAGTTGAGAAAGGCAGAAAGGTAGCCCACAGTCTAAAAGAACAAAGAGCTGAAAGGTAAGGTTTGTCTTAAACTTGACTAGAGAAATTTTTATGCCCATATCTTCATATCTTGTACCCTGTGCAGTGACTTTAAAGATAACATGTAATGTGTTAGCTTTTGTTATTCTATTATTTGGTTAGGAAATTTTGCTTTATCTTTTTTCCCCATAAAATAAGAGAGACAGAGACAGAGACCAAGGCAGAGAAGACTGGCTTCCTGAGCACCCTGGAGATTCAAATCTTTGGCTTCTGTGAGATAATCCGGTGCCCTAGCAACGAATTCCCCTTCTGCTCAGTCTCTGCTCTTTTCAGCCAGCCCTAGTGAGCCTCACATCCTCAGTGGCCTAATTAATAAGAGGCACAATTCCTTACTTAGCAAGGCCCTGGCCCAAAAGTAAAAATCACCATCCAAATGGTTGGGGTGTCACTCAGCAAGAAGAAGGCCTTCAGTTCCATCTCTAGTACCGACAAAACTAACCAGATGCACACTTCTCTGCCATCACCCATGCCAGTGTGTAGGGCAAACATTTGAATCTGTGGCCTGGCCAGGCACAGTGGAATTTTTAGTGCCAGAGGCCTCCATGTCTGTCTCCATCTAGCAGTGACCTTGAACAAAAAGCCTCTCCAAAGCACAGTTTTCCTCATACCTTGGCTATTGCTAAGGTTACTTTCTCAGATCTCCTCCTGACCTCTCCACTGTGTCCTTACTATTGCCACAATGCTTGTCAAAATGCCAGCCTTGCCATTGAACTACTCCATCTGAAGTCTCCCCAGTGACTTCCTGTTATCTCAGCATAAAAACAAAACCTCTCCCTACCCAGCTGGCACCTCTATACTCCCCTAGGGGCCTGCAGGCACCTCTATACTTCTATCTGGAAAATGTTTCCTTGAATCCTCTCCCAACAACTTCTTTTGCTTTAGTAAGTCTGCTCGAACTTTTTTTTTATTATTAGCATTGAGATATAATTCTCAAACCATAAAGCTCACCCTTGCAAAGTTTACAATTCAGTGGATTTTAGTATATTCATAGAGCTCTGCAACCATTACCATTGTCAAATTCCAGAACATTTTCATCACCCCAGAAAGAACCCCATTAGCAGTCACTTGCATTGCTCCCTTCTCCACAGCTCCTGGAAGCCCCTGATCTACTTTGTCATGTGGATTTGCATATTCTGGACATTGCATATAAATGGAATCAAACAATACATGACCTTTTAATGCATCATTTCTTTCTTTCTTTTTGGTTCTAACCTTTTATTATTTCTTTCCTTCTGCTTGCTTTAGGTTTAGTTGCTGTTGTTTCTAGTTTCTTAAGATAGAGGATTACTGATTTGAAATCTTTTTTTAATATAGGCATCTTTGGCTACAAATGTTCTAATTTCAGCATGGTATATTTTCATTTTCATTCTTCTCAAAGTATTTTCTGATTTCTTCTTTGACCCAGTGGTTATGTAGAGTGTCTTTACTTTCTACATAGCTATTAATTCCACAAAATTCCTTTAGTTTTGATTTCTAAGCTTCATTCTGATATAGTCAGAAAACATACTTTTTAGTTCAGCCCTTCAAAAATGAAGGGGAAATTAAAGATATGCTAGATAAATGAGAAAATATGTCACTAGTATACATGCCACATAAGAAATACTAAAAGAAGTCATTCAGGCTGGAATAAATCAATCCCAGAAAGTGACTCAGATCCTGAGTTTTTGTTTTATTTTTTTGTTTTTGTGGGACTGGGGTTCAAACTCATGATCTCGCCCTTGCCAGGCAGGCACTTGTGCCATGGAGCTATCTCTCTGGTCCCCTTCCAAATTTATTGAGACTTACTTTATAGCCTAAAATCTTGCCTCTCCTAGAAAATACTTTATGTGCACTTCAGAAGAACTGGATATTGCTGGGCAGAGTATTCCACATATATCCAGTCCATGCTTCTCAAGTCTCTGAAGTCCTTGGTGATCCTCTACTTGCTCTACCCCTTATTACAAGTAACTCCTGAAATCTCCAAATACTGTTCACCAGTCTGCTCCTTACTGCATTTCTGTTAATTTTGCTTCCTGTGTTTTTGGAGGCTTGCATTTAGATGTATATATGTTTATAATTGTTATAGTTTTTGACATATTGACCCTAGATTAGCCCTTTTCTCATTGTAGAAATCCTTATTTGTCTTCAGTAATAACTTTTGTTTTAAAGTCCACTGTCATATTTTATTGGCACTTCGGCTCTCTTTCAGTTACTGCTTGCATAATGCATCTATTGGAAGGGTTAATGGTAATATGTCTTTTACTGTAACATAGCTTTAAAATTTAAATAGTCACCATATATTTTGTTCACACCTTATACAATCATGAGCTCTACAGTGATATTTTGGTCAACAATGAACCAAACATACAACAGTGGTCCCATGTGATGACATCACCTAGTGATATTAAAGCCATCTTAGCTCATGCAAGAACATTGATACTTGTACAATGACAAAATTACCTAGAAATGTATTTCTCAGACTGTGTATTCACTATTAAGCAATGCATGACTTCTTTGTCCTCCCTTTTTTGTGCAATTATTGCCATGCAAGTTATATTTGCCCACTTCAAGTCTGTAAGCACAGTTTTTTTTTTTTGTAAGCACAGTTTTATAATTATTATTTTACCATTGTCTTTTTAGTTACACGTCAGAAAAAATTATAAATAAAATATATTTGTATTTCTTTATTTCCTTATATGGATCTGAATCATTTTTTGGGATCGATTTATTCCAGCCTGAGTGACTTCTTTTAGTATTTCTTATGTGGCATATCTACTAGTGACATTGTCTCAGTTTTTATTTATCTAGCATGTCTTAATTTCCCCTTCATTTTTGAAGAGACAGTTTTTCTGGGTATAGAAATCTATATGATTGACAGCCTGTTTCACTTAGTCCCGTGACTTTGTTAGCCCTGCCTTTGGCTGCCATACTTTCTGATGAAAAGTCAGCCTGCTAAGGACCCCTTACCCTAATGATTAAAGAGCTCTAACCCTTCATTTCTGAGCTTCCCTGAACAAAGTCAGGCTCTTTGGTGCCTGTGCTCTTATTCTCTATAATTCTCCTTTGTAATGATTATTACAAATGCAACTAAATAATGGTTATGGTTTGTATCTAGGTGTCCCCACAAAGCCTCATGCAGTCATGGGGCAGGGACTTCTAGAGTTTGAGATTAACTCATGATTCACTGGGATTATGAGTCTTAGTGCTGCTGGGATTATGGGTGTGAGTACTACACCCAGCCTGGGATGGATAGCCTAAATGCAATTTAAGAGACAGTCTTCCTTTCTGTTGCCATTGTTGCTGCTACTCCTCCATTTTGCTTTCTTTCTCTTTTCCAATGAAAGGATGCTCTCCGCCCTGTACCACTCTGCCTTGGAGCCAACTGAGTATGGACTGAAACCTTCATTAACTCTGAGCTAAATAAACCTTTCCTGCCTTCATTTTGGGTGTTGGGATTTTATCCCAACAATGAGAGAACAGTAACTGAGACAATAGTGACAGCAAAGAGCTCATTAGTGTCTTTTAAGTTCTACAGGACAAGAGCCAGGCCTGTTTTTTAGAAGCCGCATAGTGCCTGGCATGCTCTTGACTTTGGATAAATATTTACTGCATCAATCAATGAATCATCCTAAAGGGCACTAAATTACTGCTTTCAACTTCTCCTTGTGTCTGTATTAAATAGCCACACTCAGGGCAAGGAAGATAGCTCAGTAGAATAAACACCTGCCTGTCAAGTGCAGGGTCCTATGTTCAATCCCCAGTACTGCCCCCCCCCCAAAAAAAGCTGGGTGTGGTGGCACATGCCTGTAATCCCAGCACTTAGGAGGCTGAGGCAGGAGGATAGGTGTGAGTTCAAAACCAGCCTGGGCTACAAAAGGGAGCTCAAGGCCAGCCTGAACTGTGTAGCGAGACCTTGTCTCAAAAAGACAGTAAACAAATAAATAAATAAATAGCCACACTGCAATGGCCTTCAGGTAAGAAACTTATTTACTTGTCCCTTGGCTTGAGTTTAGCTGTGACTTGCTTTGGTTATAGGGACAGTCATTGATATGGAACGTGATAAAAGGCTTGACGTGCACATCTGCCTGTCACCCAAAGACTGTGTGGTCACTGGTCCAAGTGAGATCTGAGACACATTGAACAGAATTAAATCCAATTCATGGTGTGAAGCCAACCCAGTCCTAGTGAGAAAAGCCCAGATCAGGGAAACCTTGCCCAACCCACAGATCCATGAGAGAGAAATAAATACTTACTGCCATATGCCAGCGGGTTTTAGGGTGGTTTGTTATGTCTCAGTGTTGTGGCAATAGATGGGAAAGACATATGCATTGGCAAGTCTGAAGACTGGGAGAAATCCTGGGGAAGATTTTCCATGTGGTCTTTTATATGGCCCCCCTGTTGGGTCCAGACGGATTCTTTGGACAGTTCCACACGCCTGCCTGTGCCTCAACCTCTGAGAAGCGTCTTTCCTTCCTCTCTGCCATTCTGCACTCTCTGCACACTCCCCTTGCAGTCTACTTAGATCTCCTTCCTACTGGTCATCCATCTTCCAGGTGCCCCAGCACTCAATACTGACACCCTAAGGGGTGCTGTTCTACACCTATTAGCAGAGCTCATAAATACACTTCCTAGAACTCTGCAATCCTTGCCTGGGATATATCTCTAGTACCAGCCTCCTGGAGCAACCCAGTGTGTACCAAGCACCTAGCTGAGTGCCAAGAACACCACAGGCGTTTGATAGAGCTAGAATTTCTCTTTTTCCAGCTTGCTCACCAGTGGGCCCAAGAGTTGATCATCATGGCCAGAAAATCTGCCGTTCTTTCTCAGCTCTGCTGGGGAAGGGGTTACACCCTCACTGTTCCAGAGGCTGATTCTTCTTACTACCTCAGCTGACACCCCAGTGTGTTCGGAACTCACAGATGAGGAGACAGAGATACAGCCAAGCAGGGTACTTTTCTCTACACTGCAACTGTGAGGCAATGTCTGATCTAACACTTTATTTATTCATTCTCAATATTTAACTGCCTATTTCAAGAAGGGCTTGAGGCAGTTTAGGGGCTAAACGCAAAAAAAAAAAAAAAAAAAAAAAAAAAAAAAAAAAAAAAAAAAAAAAAAAAAAAAAAAAAAAAAAAAAAAAAAAAGCAAGAAAGAAAGAAAAGAAAAAGAACCTTAAGGATCAAAGAGAACAGAGGCCCTGCAGAAAGTGGAAAGAGATGTCACCAGAAACCTGATGATTAAACCAGGCAACATATCTGGCTCTACGCTCTCCAAAAGCCACAGAAAGAACACGCGCATAAGAGCTATGAAGCTCAACAGAAAAATCAAAGCCAGCAGCAGCCCAGAATATGTATCCCAATCACAGGCAGCCTGGGCCCTAAAGGACATTTCTTGGGGGCAAACTGTGTGTGGAAGACTCCAGTGCTAACAATAAAACCAGCACCCATGAACCAAGGCTGTTGTAACTTAAATTGTGGGTAACTTATTTAATGCTTCAATATTGCCACAGATACCACTGCTACTTCTATTTTACACATGAGGAGACTGAGATCCACTGAAGCAAAGTCATGTGTCAAAGTCACGAAGTAGATCAGTAGTAGAATGAGGATGAAAACCTTGAGCCTGAGCCTTTGACCTCTAAGGAACCCAGTTATGCTCATGCTGGGCCCACCTACCAGCAGATGCAGAGGACCCTTTTCTCTGCTGAGGTCTCACTGTCCCTCATACTTCTAAAGACCCAGCCTGAGAGTACCTCCCAAGAACCTTGCCTGTCTGTAGAACCCTGTTAGCTCCAGGTAGCCCCCTGCACATAGTGTGCCTAGGTTCTCACCACCCACCTTTGGAGATGCATCTCACCTTCCTCCTCTACCAAACCTGCACTCTGCATACACTCCCCTTGCCACCCTCACCCTCCAGAATGGCTACTTCTGGATCCTTCCTACTCACTATCTGTCCCTCAGGACTGTCCCAGAGCCCAACAAAGGCACCCAAAGGGTCCATGTTCCACCTGCTAGCAGAGCTCACCACTGAGAATATCATAAGCTAATGTGCACAGTGTGGACTCTGCCCCCACACTGAGCTGCACAGAGCAGGGTCAGCTCACATTTGTACCTTGACCTCAGAGCTAGATGGAGATTTTCAATTCCGTAATGGCAACTTCAATTCCACACAGGGTCTTTTCACTCCCATGTTTCCCCTTTTGCTAAGTCAGTTGCAAATAACCTTGTCAAGGGTGGCTCAATTCATCCTATGATAGTAGAACCTGAAGATGGGTTTGTGGGACATCGAGGGCCAGAAACTTCCTGTGAGGAATCAGAGCAGGTGCCTGTTCCCAGAGGTGTCCTTGTCCACTACACAGAAACCATCACAACAAAGGCTGCAGTGTAGTTCAGTGGTAGAGCACTTGCCCAGCACATGGGAAGCCCTGGGTTCGATGCCTCACACTAAAAAAAAAAAAAAAGCACTTAAAAAAAAATCACTGTAAGCAACTACACTGAGGACAGCAATGTGTAATACAAAAACCATGCTTCAATACCTGTCATCTTGACCTTCTAAATGTGTACCATTCCTGGGGCTGGGGAGATAGCTCCAAGGCACAAGTGCCTGCTGGGCAAATGCAAGGTTGTGAGTTCGACCCCTGGCCCCCCCCCAAAAAAAGATGAATGTGTACCATTCCTAATGTCTTATTGATTGTTACTATACTCTCTTTAAAATATATTTTTTAGGAAAAGGTAATGAAAAAGATAGAAGAACAAAAATTTAAGATTTCTTGAAAGCATGTGGTAATATTCAATCATATGTCCCAATCTTGCATAACTATATCTGTTAATCTGAGCAACAGGCTTGATCCTAAAAATAGATAATATATCAAACATTGTTAATCAGCTATTCTTGCTTTGAAACTCTGTAACATATGTAGTGTTGTGTTACCTTGTTTGTCTTTATTTTTTATTTTCTTGCTTTTGTTTTTACTTTTCAAAATAATTTTAAAAATAATTGTATAAACTGATAATGTTGGGGCCGAGGAGATAGCTTTGTGGCACAAGTGCTTGCCTGGCAAGTGCAAGGCCATGAGTTCAAACCCTGGTCCTGCAAAAATAAATAAATAAATAAATAAAATTTTTTTAAAATCAACTGATAATGTTAAAATAAACCTCACGTCTATTGATTAGAGCATGATCATAACAAGCCATCCAATCAAAGCTCTCCTCCATGGAATGTCCTCAAACATTACTCAGCCTAAAAAGTGACTCCAGCACACCCTCCAGGTCTACACCTATTCAGTATGGTCTGAAAGTTTATGTCCCTGCAAAATGCACATTCCAATCCTAACTCCTAAAGCAACAGTAATTAGGAAGTGGGGACTTTCAGGGATAATTAGGTTGTAAGGGTGGAGCCCTCACTACAAAGTTTAATGCCCTTATAAAAGCAGCCAGGGTGAGCTGGGAGGTAGCCAGGGGTGGGGCATTTGCCTAACAGGTATTTATACAGTGAGGCCCTGGGTCCCATCTGTGGTAAAGGTGGGTGTGGCAGGGACAGGCCTAGAGAGCTCAATGGTCCTTTTCACAGAAGAACACAGTAAAAAGACGCCTACTATGCCTTGATCTTAAAACTCCCAGCTTCCAGAACTGTGAGAAGTAAACAACCTGTTATCTATAAGCCACCTATCTGGTTTATGGTATTTTATTGCAGCTTCCAAACGGACAGTTTCATGGTAAAGAACCCTGGGCTTCTGCTTCCCTCAAGTAAAAAGTGTAAGGTCAGACATTGCAGTGCACACCTGTAATCCCAGCATCTGAGAAGCAGAGGCAGGGGGATAGCAAATGTGGGCCCAGCCTGAGTAATTCAGCAAGCTAGTGAGACCCTGCTTTAGCACAAAGCCCTGGGTTTAAATATCATTGCCACATACCAAAACGTGAGGTCAGAAAAAGCCCAGGAAGTGGGTGAGGTGCCTTTGTACCTAGGTTGGGGCCACTGGAGGCTAAGCAGAGGCTCTGGAAATGAGGAAATCCCCCAGGAGATTAGCAGGGGCAGGAGTGAAAAGGGCTCTGCTCAGACTGTGGTGGCTGGAAGCAAGGAATGAAGCCAGAGACAACACCTGCAACCTCGGGGGCTCCAAGACGCAGCCTGGTCTGGTTCCAACAATGAGGGGCTAGACATAATTGCACATTCATCTCTGGCCTTTTCGTGGCCAACCTTACACCGACACCTTCCTATTGATCAAATACTTTCCTAGACCCTGACATTCACAAGATGAGCACTGTGACAATTCAGATTCCAGTTGAAATTGAGTTGTTTCCTGTCCCTAACCTGTGTGATTTGATGACATTAAAAGAAGAAACTGAAAGAGAATTCATTTCCATTTTTACTTTTGGATGAGGCCTCACTTACAGCAGAGCAATTTAGATGGGAGCCTTCTTAAGCAAGAAGTCTCAGGGGAAAGGTGTAAAAGAACTAAGAGTTCAGCTCTCAGTTCCTGATCACTGAGCCAAATATCTGCTCTCACCTAATTCCTTTATGCTTGACATCAAGGAGCAAGTGGGGTGAACCTGGGCTCCACAAATTATGTCCAAAAAATGAAAAACATTCCTGCATTTCCCTTCTAAATTAAGCTAGTGTTCTCCATTAGTGTTCCATGGGGACTGAGAGAAAATTGCTTTAAAAATGAAAAACTTAAAAAGGTGGGGGAAAGGACCTCACCAAACCAAGATGTTTTAAATAGTTTGCCCTCCTACCTGCCCCCAGTGCTGGACCTTAAGCCTAGGCCTCCCATCTGCGATGTGAGTGCTCTACCAATGGGCTGTACTCTCAGCCTGCTACAGACTTTTAAAGCTGGGTACAAGCAACAACCCTTTGAGTTGGTCTTGTCAGCCCAGAAAGTCAACTGCTGAAATGGGCTTACAGGGCTGGGGTGCTGTTCACTGAGCAGAGAGGCCTGCAATAGAGCACTACCAGCACACTGAGAGAGTGGGAGCAACAGTAAGAAAGGGAGAGACAGAGGCAGGGAAAAAAACCCAATAAGTCATAAAAAATTCAAAGATTGGTTAATGACCCCCCCACCCCCCCCACCCCACCCCCCCGCAACTGGCTCAGGCTGCCTTAAGGGTGGGTCTGGGGATTGAACTGCCTTAAGGGTGGGTCTGGGGATTGAACTGCCATCCCTGTGCCTGATTGGGACTGCCAGCACAAGTGCTTAAACAACTCAGTTAACTCGAAAGCCCCCGTAAATAAATTCTTTTTTATTTTCTTTGCAGTATCAGGGACTGACCTCAGAACCTTGCACTTGCCAGGCAGGTACATATTCTACTGAGCTATCTCCCCAGCCCCCAGAGATTGGTTATGGGCAGCCTACTTACGTTTACAGTTTAAGTGCTATGAGAGGTGCACTGCACTAGACTGTGGGCTGCTGAGGCACACTGAATCCATCAGAGCCCTTTGGCTGTAAGCAACAGAAATGGAGTATGGAGCCAGGTGTGGTGGCGCATGCCTGTAATCCCAGCACTTGGGAGGCTGAGGCAGGAGGATCAGTGCGAGTTCAAGACCAGCCTGGGCTACAAAAGTGAGTTCAAGGCCAGCCTGAATTGTATAGTGAGACCCTGTCTCAAAAAGACCAAAAAAAAAAAAAAAAAAAGAAGTATGGCCAATTTAAGCAGAAAGGAATGCCTGGAACATCTTACACCCCTGAACCAATGGAGTGGGGACCAGAGACAATGGCAACAGTCTCATCACTGCCATTTCAGGAAAAAGTGGCTCCAAGGCCTGTTCCCTCTTGGCTTCACCTGCTTAAGGCTTAAGCCAGAATGGACAGCCAGGACTAGAGCCCAAACTAGGAAGGGTCCCACCCCTGACCTGGCCAATGGCTACATGAGGTGTTCACCTTCTGACACGAGCAGCTTCGTGAAGAGAGGTCCTGCTTCACTTAAAATAAATAAATAAGCAAGCCAGGACCCAGTAATCAATTTTACTCCTAAGAGAAGTAAATCATGTCAAAGAGGAATGAAAATCAACAATGAAGACTTAAAAGAGTCATACTGTTTAAAACTTTTATTTATTTATTTTTTTAGGATACCAGGGATTGAATATAGTACCTTTGTACTGAGCTACATCTCACTTTTTAAATCTTTCTTTTTTTTTTTTTTTCACTTTTTAAATCTTTCTGTCAAAACAATAATTTATTAACCAGACATGGTGGTACACGCCTGTAATCCCAGCGCTTAGGAGGCTGAGGCAGGAGGATCATGTCAAGTTTGAGGCCAGCGTGCGCTATAAAGTGAGCTCAAGGCCAGCCTGAACTGCACAGTGAGACTCTGTCTCAAAAAGATTTTTTAAAAAATTAAACACAGTAACTCATTAATTTCCAAGAGTATATGCAGCAATAATCAACATAATTTAATCTGTCAATTTGATTTATCCCTATTTTTTTTATTCTTGCTTATAATTGCTCATCTACCTAAGCAGAGGTTAAACTTGTAACCTTCCTGCCTCAGTCTTCCAGAGCACTAGGATTACAGCATGAGCCACTATGAAGCCAGCTCACCACTTAAATATAACACCCAAAACCCAGGAACAGTGCAGGGATCCATAAGCAGGTGAATAGAGAAACAGACTACGCATATGCACACAAAGGAATACTATGGGGCAACAAAACAATTTCTGATACACACATGAAGAAAGAATCTCAAAAGCATCAAATCAAGTCAGAAAAAGACATACTGTATGATTAATGAAGCTCTAGTACAGGCAAAATTAGCCTAGGATAAGAAATCAAAATGGTGGTTGCTCTGGGGGAATGGGGGACTGGCTGGGACCAGGCAGGACAGACTTTCTAGGATGATGGTCCAATTCTCTCTCATTTCTAGACAGGATCTTGCTCCATAGTCTGGGCTGCCTGTGAACTCACAATCCTGCCTCAACTTCCCAGGTGCTGGGATTACAGGTGTGTAGCACTGTGCCCAGCCATGTTCTCCATCTTGATAGGGTGAGATCAGCAGGTGCCATGGTAAGACTTGTACATTTCACTGTCTACACAGCATGGCACAAAAGAAAAGGACCGTATACCTGAGCCTCCACTAATGGCAAGCTTGCTGGAGTGCCCTGACTGCCTTGCTCATCAGAAGATGCTATGAAGACAGTGAAACAGGAAGCCTTGCATTGAGAGAAGTATGTGCGACATGAATGGATGCTGGATTAGCAGTACAACAGGAATGTAAGTTCTCTTAGGAATCAATCAGAATCTAACAGGGAAGAAAGGAGTAAAGAATAGCATAAGCACGTAAATGAGGCAAACAATCCACCAACATGTTCAACCTCAATACCAATCACTGGAATGCCAACTTAAACCCCAATGAGATAAAAGTTCATATAACCCAGCCTGGCACAATATAAAAATGAGGATATAGGACTGTGGGGCGATGGCTCTCCTGGCTTTGTCTGGAGGGAACACAAGAGAGTTCAGACTTTGGGACAAGAACATGAGGTTTGGTCTGCGAGCCTGGAATTCTACCCCTAGGTAAACAGCCTGGAGAAACATGCATATGGGAAGGACACTGGGCATAGTAAAAAAAAAAAAAAAAGAGAGAACCCAAATGTCCATCTGTGAGAAGAAAGAGTAACTGGGCATCTCTATACAGGGATGTTTAAAAAGGAACAGCTATGGTAGTATAAACCTGCAATCCCAACTCTGTCAGAGGATAAGGCAGGAAGATCCCAAGTTCAATCCCAGCCTGGGTGACTTAGTGAATTAGTGAAAGCCTGTGTCAACATACAAATAAAAGGAGCTGGGGAGATAGCTCAGTAGAATGAGCGCTTGCCTGGCAAGCGCAAAGGACTGGAAATGTAGCTCAGTAAGGGTCCTCAGCTCAGTTCCCAGTGCCACCAGAAAATAAAAATGGAAAAATAAATGAACTACAACTTGCAACAAGATGACCTCCAGAACCATGAACACAACAACAGAGTTGTCAAGCAGCTGGAATACAGTAGGGTCCTAGTTACAAAAGTTTAAATGCATGCCAAATCACACCCTGCATTAAGGAGACTCTGCCTCAAAAAGACAAAAAAAAAAAAAAGGATATAAATTTATGTGGGGAGGCAGCAAGACAGCTCAGTGGATTAAGCACCTGACTAGGCAAGCACAGGGACTGGGGTTCAGTCCCCAAACCACACGTTGTGCTGACCACAACCCCGACCCCCAGGGCATGCTGAGCCAACAACTAAGTCCAGGCATCATAGTGCAAGCCTATAATTCCAGTGCTGGGGAGGCTGAAAACATGAAGATCACTAGATATCTGAGCTGTGTAGTAAGATTCTGTACCAAATACATAAAGTGAAATAGATAAATAAATAAGCTGGACAGATGTTTGTTCTGTCTCTACACACTGTCCATGTATGTGTTATGTGCTGCTTTGTAGATATATTTCACAACTGAAAAAAATCAGTAACTTGGGCTAGCAAAATAGCTCAGCAGTCTAAAGCATCTGCTTAGGCAAGCTTAGGCAATCACAGGAACCACAGTTGGACACCCAGTACCACATGCTACATTAGCCCCACCCCCAGGGCAGGCTGAGCTGGCCATGATAGATAGATAGATAGATAGATAGTTTTAAAAAAAACAGTAACTTTTAGCTGAGCCCATTGGCATGTACTACGAAAGCTGAGGGAGGAGAACTGCTTAAGTGCAGTCATTTGTGAGTCCAATGGGCCACTTAATAAGGTGAGGGACTTTCATATATTCCCATAATATCTGGTTCCAAAGAAAACAAGGGTTTGAGGTATACATCTCAGTGGTATAGTGCTTGTTCAAGGCTCTGGGTTCAACGCTTAGTACTAAGAAAGGGAAAGGGAAGGAAAATGAAGAAGGGCCAGCCACTCAGAACTCTCCTGGATGTCCAGGAGGGACTTTGCACTTCCCAGTCAGGCACTGTACTGCTGAGCTATAGCTCCAGCCCCTATTCTTATTATTTCCAATAAAAACTCTCCTAACATCCTCCTCTTGGTTGCACTTCTTTCTTCCACCATGTGAGGCCATGAGCCCTGTGCATGCAGTAACATCACTGCATCTGCTGAGATCTGAGATGAGTAACCAACTTGCCTTGGTCTACAAACACCTGACTGCCTGTGCTGCACAGCCAGCATCTGCCTCTGTCATACAACTATCTGCCTTTGGAGACACCAGCCCAGGCCACACCTTAGGCCTAGGACAGGCCAGATGTCCTATGGGCCCAGAAGCTCTGTGAAAAATTAACCTGAGCTCAAGTGGGAGGAGCAGTGTTGCCCAGAAGTAACCCAGGAAGAGGAAAGAAAGGAAGAGAAACTGACTTCTGACAAGGGGCAATGTGATCATTGTTCCCAGCTTTGCCAGATGCCAGGGGTGGGCCAAGACTAGCAGAGACTAGTCGCAAAAAATATAACTGAGCTGCTAGGGGAAACAGCAGAAAACCACTGTTGGAGTCCCCAGTAAGTACAATAATCTTTCATGGCATTCTACCCATTTTAGGACTGTGAAAACCAAGACACAGAGAGGTTAAGAAAGAGGCTCAAGATCACATGGTTGCCGGACGCCGGGCGTGGTGGCTCACGCCTGTAATCCCAGCACTCGGGAGGCTGAGGCAGCAGGATTGGTGCGAGTTCGAGACCAGCCTGGGCTACAAAAGTGAGCTCAGGACCAGCCTCAACTGCATAGCGAGACTCTGTCTCAAAAAGGCAAAAAAAAAAGATCACATGGTTACAAGTGAACAAAATTTCTGAGACAGGTCTTACTATGCAACTCAGGCTGGCCCTAAACTCACTTTATAGCCTAGGCTGGCCTTGAACTCATGGCAACCCTAGTGCTTCAGCCTCCTGAGTACTAGGATTACAAGTATATGCCAGCATACCCAGCTCTGAACAATACTCTTAAACCCTACCAGTGACGGCAAACCTTTTAGAGACTGAGTGCCCAAACTACAATCTAAAACCCACTTAATTCTTACAAAGTGCCAACAGGGAAGTTAAACCTGAATATTGAGAATCTAGTTTAGAAAAAACAACTCATACATGAACATCTTTTCTCTCTCTTTTTTTTATGTATTTAGTATAGGGTCTGCAGTGTCTTACTACACAAATCAGACTTGGAGTGATCCTTCTGTTTTCAGCCTCCCAAGTGCTGGAATTATAGGCACATGCCACCACACCCAGTCTCATCTTTTGTCTTAAGAGGAAAAACACAATAAAATGTGTGCCACAGGGGCCCAGCGGGATGGCTTAGTGGTCTAAAGCGCCTGCTTGGGAAAGCTTGGGCGGCTTCAGGGACCATGGTTCGATCCCCGGCACCACATGCTGCACCAGCCCTGCCCTCGGGATGGGCTGAGCTGGCTATAAAAATGAGTGAATAAACAAACAAAGGTTCTGAAACAAGAAAAAAATAAATTAAATAAAAAATTCTTTAAAAAAAAAAATGTGTGCCACAGGCTCACCTCCCCTGCTAAGATATTGCTATTTTCCAACCCAGCATCTCTTTCCCTGATGTGATTGTTCCACTTTCATGTTTAATGATGTCAGACTTACTAAATAAAAAATATAACATATCTATGGGGATATGTTTTTTTTTTTTTTTTTAATTTTTTTTTTTTTTTTTTTTTTTGAGACAGGGTCTCACTGTGCAGTTCAGGCTGGCCTTGAGCTCACTTTTGTAGCCCAGGCTGGTCTCGAACTCACAACGATCCTCCTGCCTCAGCCTCCCAAGTGCTGGGATTACAGGCGTGAGCCACCACGCCCAGCTATATGGGGATATGTTTAAGCCCAAAATTTCTTTGCTTTTGAATCTGTCCTTCAAATGGTATGGGGAGAGGGAGGGTAATGAGGCCCTTCTCTTTTGACCTCCTTAGCCAGCCCAAACCAGAATTTACATAAATTCTTGAAAACAAAAAAATAATGTTTTGTTATACAGGTCTTGCTTTGACTTGCCCTTGGTCACCCAGCAAAAAAAAAAAAAAAAAAAAAAAAAAAAAAAAAAAAAAA
>PVJA010031976.1:0-24247 GCA_004027025.1 Myocastor coypus
TATAGAGATCATCAGGGCTTCCAATTAATGCACAAGAACTAAACAAATATCTCCAGGCAGACAATTTCTTATTCTGCAAAGGGAGCTCTGACCAATGATTCCCCAAGCCCAAAGAGGTCCAATCTAGTTACCTTAACAAATTTCTGTTGACCTCTGAGAAAACTAATTTTTCATAGTGACCAGGTGGCAACCCGGGAGGAAGGGTCCTTCTTAAATCTATAACCGAAATTAAATTTTGAACAAATGACTCAAATTGTAAAAGAAAAAACAGAAAGAAATTGTTGAGCTCAAATACAAAACAGCTGTTCACAGACATGACAAAAAATTAAAAACACAATCTGCTTACAATATCATTGTATACTCAAATATATTTTTTCCAAATTACATTATAACTCTCTTAACAATTTTAGAAGTTTATAATTATAAATAAACTAGTCACATTTTTTGTAGGTCAGTTAGCAAAGATCCCTTCCAAGAAGAATTTGGAAGGAATAAAATCATTTATCTATAATTAATATATGTTTTTTGTATTTTATTTTGTCTTAAGAATACCAGTATGGGGCCAGTGAGATGGCTCAGTGGTCTACAGCACCTGCTTAGGAAAGCTTAGGTGGCCCACAGGGACTGCAGTTTGATCCCCAGAACCACATGCTGCTCCAGCCCCACCTCCACGTCAGACTGAGCCAGCCATAATTAAGAGTACTGGTAACTTTTGTGTCCCTTTCCTTCACATAATTTTGAGCTCAGTTATCTCCACACACTCCGCCACCCACTCAGACCTTTGATTTCCACTTCTGGTAACCATCTCCTGGGCATCCTGTGTCTACTCTTTTAATTGGCCTCAGTTGGGTCTGGCCCCTTCCTTGTCTCTAGGCTATAACATGGTCCTCAAGTCATCATTGCCACAGGACTAAACATCAGCTTCTTGAAAGGTGGAATCAACTCCTTCTTTGGGTCTGGGTCCACAATAGAGCCAGACAGTATGCTCTGGCAAAAACATACACACTATAAGTCGGGCGTAGTGGCGCACGCCTGTAATCCCAGCACTCGGGAGGCTGAGGCAGGAGGATCGATGCGAGTTCGAGACCAGCCTGGGCTACAAAAGTCAGCTCAAGGCCAGCCTCAACTGCATAACGAGACCCTGTCTCCAAAAGACGGAAAAAAAAAAAGCATACCCACTATCCTAGCATCTCTTTCATTGTTCAGTATGAAGATCTTTCTGAAGGACCCTTTCTAGCTTTTTTACCTTTAATTGTCTTTCTGCTGCTGTAGTCCCGTCCTTAGTAGGATTTTTTAATAGTTTAAAGTAGATTTAAAATATTAATAGTGGGGCCCGGCAGGATGGCTCAGTGGTCTAAAGCGCCTGCTTGGGAAAGCTTGGCTGGCTTCAGGGACCATGGTTCAATCCCCAGCACCATATGCTGTGTTAGCCCTGCCCTCAGGGCAGGCTGAGCCAGCCATAAAAAGAGTGAATAAACAAATAAAGGTTCTGAAACAAGAAAAACTAAAATAAAAAATTATTTAAAAAATATTAATAGTATTCAATGCCAAGGGAAGCTTATTACAAGGTGTGCGTTTTTTAGGAAAATCTCCCTTTTGTTTTTGTAGTTTAATTTTGAGCATGCAGTGAGCACAATCAACAATTCCTTGACCTTGAGGACTATAAGGAATTTTGTAGTAAGAGAAATACAAAACGTTTTACAAAACACTTAGAAGACAGCACTCGTATAGGTCGGGCCACTGTCAGTCTTAAGTATCTACTAGAGGTGGCCAAGGGTACTAAAAGCGTCCAAGCAATGACCAATGACATATTTAGCCACTTCACCAGTGCAGGAAGTAACTAAAATAAATCCTGAGGAAGTTTCCACTGAAACATAGACACATCAGAAAGAGCCTAACTCAGGACTGAGAGTGACATCCATTTTCCAGAGATGATTGGGGTGAAATCCTCAGGGATTAACTCTCATAGTGCATGAGGGAAGATGTGTCATGCATGAGGAACACGGTGTAGCAATTTGTCAGTCCTGCTCCCGGGCTCAGTGAAACTGATGAAATTTTGATGGAAGGTGGCATGGGAAGCAGAAGCCTCTTAAGTGGCATCTGAGGGGACAGCACTGGCAGTAGCCAGCAATCCGTCTATCGTGCCATTTCCCTCAGCAATAGGGAATGAGAACTTAAAGGACCAGTGCAAAAGGGGACATGGTGTGACCAAATTACAGGCTGGAGAGTGTGAGAAACAAACAAAAAGATCCTTCTGACCAGGATGCACTGCGGCATCTCCAGCATGGCACCCCACGTTGTACGCACAAGCACTGTGTGAGAAGAGGTTCACGGAAATGGATGAATAATCCCTGGAGGGCACCACAGTTATTACCTCTGCAGCCACAGCCACCATTGTTTCTCTGGAATTTCCTTCCTCCAGTTTGGGCTTCTGTGGCTCCCTCCACCCCAAGGAGAGCACAGGGTGCAAGGAGCCATGGGCATGGGTGGCATGCGTGGGCACTCCGCTGGAGTATGATAGCTGAGTCCGGGGAGGGCTGGAGCACAGAATCCTCTCTCCACCCAACCCGCACCCCTCCCTCTGTCTCGCGGAGCTGTGTTGCCCTGAGCCTGCCGCATGGGCAGCTTGACAATACAGAAATCAAAATGATTTCCCTTCCACAATAAAATCCTCCAGACTTAAACACGCTTTAGCTAGGTTTTCTGCCCCATCCCACCTTCCTTACCTAGTTGAGCAAAGCTAAAAGATTTAAGCTCTAGTGGAGGGGCAGGGACTATTGCACTGCTGTCTTTTTTCTGCTTGGGACTTAGCTTTGTGTTTGTTTTTCAAAACAATTACAGTTATACCAATTAAAGTTACTTCCCTCTTTTTGTAATTATTCATTTATTTGCTACAGGATTTTGCTATGCAACTCAGACTTACAGTGACCATCCTATCTCCACCTCCCCAGTGCTAGGATTGCAGGCATGTACTACCCTGCATCATTTCAGGCCAGCAGAGCACACCAGCATGGCATGCAGAACTCCCTCAGGTTCTTGTGCTTGCCAGACAGGCACTTAGACCACCGAGCTATCTCCCTGGCCCTTGGAACTTAGTTTTATTTTATTTTATGTATGTATGTATGTATGTTTTATGTATGTATGTATGCATGCATGTATTTGTCTTTTTGAGACAGGGTCTGGCTGTGCAGTTCAGTCTGGCCTTGAGCTACCTTTTTGTAGACCAGGCTGCTCTTGAACTCACACCGATCCTCCTGCCTCAGCCTCCCAAGTTCTGAGATTACAGGGAAGCAACACCACAGCTCAGCTGGGACTTAGTTTTAAACTAGTGCTCAGAGCCAGATCCTCTGTGGTCATCTCAATAAGTGTACAACCCCTGGGACACTCCCTACTCCAAGACCACAACAAAAAGTAAATATAAGGAATTAACACCACACACATTTCTATTTACAACTGTTGCCCTCAAGCACCTGTTTTTGCCCCGTGTTTTACACCTGATGAAATCAAGATCAGTACATCTCTCTCCATTCCCTAGGCTCCTCCTGAGCCTGTTTTCATTCATGCGTACTTTCTCAGAGGTGTTTCCTCACCTGCTGTTTCCTCGTACTGGGAGGCCGCGTTCAGGCACCAACTTGCCACGTCCGGTGCAGCTCTAAGAAATCCTCAGAGTGAGGAATGGTAGCGGGTGAGGGAATAGAGACAAGAGTCAGAATACAGAAAGCAGCCGCCAGGAGAGCCTCCTCTCCTCCTTCGAAGCTCGTTTACGTCTACATCCGGCAGGTTGATGCCTCATATCGCGCCTCTGCCGCGCCACCTGTTTGCTTCGATGGCTTCGGGTGCCCGGCGTCCTCTGGACTGGGGCAGCTGTTCCCGCGGCTCGCCTCCGGTGTTCTGTGCTACGACCACTACACGTGTGACCAATCTCCAGCTTCCACTGCCGCCCAGAGGGTGCAGCAGGGAGCAAGGGCTCTGCAGGCTTCCAGGAGGGAGTGACCAGCAGACGCGCCAGGCAGGCCACATGCAGGAGCCCCGTCGGAGACATGTGGTAGGGCAGGGCGGGCTTGGCCAGCCGCGGAGTCCCCGCTGCCAGCCCCCTGTGGCCTCGGCTTCTCCTTCGGCTCTACTGCTCCTCTCCACTAGTCACTTCTCCTCCGGCTTGGGGCTGTGGGACACCAGCGGCGCCTGGGGCGGTGCCCTCCCCTCTGGCCAGTCCCTGCTGCTCGGTACTCTCTGGATCTCCCGGAGAAGCTTCTCAGTGTCATGAAGCGGTCTCAGACCAAGCAGGGTCCCACAGGCACTCGTCTTATCACTGGAGGTGTCCAGAGTACAGCAGAATGTCCACGCAGGCTGTAGCCTAAAAGGGAGCGGGAGAGGCAAAGGAAGCCCACGGCCGGCCGGCGCTCTGCATGCCGTGCCTGACACAGCCCTGCCCCTCACTGGCTCTGCCTCAGTCCCCTCAGGCCAGCCTGCCTGGCACCTCCTCCCGTGCCTCACGTTCTCGGCTGGACACAGACCCAGGGACACCTCCCCAGGGACCTGGGTCGAGACGCCGTTACCCGAGGGGGGGGCGCCCCTACTCACTTCCCACGTGTTTCTTCTTCCAGAACTTATAGACCATGGCCAGCATGACAGGCACGGGGAGCAGGCTCAGCAGCACCACCAGGGTGGTGAGGTGGGGCTCCTGAAGCCTAGGGTGGGGACAGAGGTGAGCGCCAGGTTCCACCCGCACCACAGGACTCTGAACCCATCCACAGGATAACGATGCCAAAGACCCCACAGCGGCTGGCTAAAATGACTCCGGTCTGCTCAGTGCCTGAGGATGTCACCAGCCCCTATATCCTCTGCAGTGGACACTGCAGGCACCACTGGCGCCCCCACCAGCAGCATTTCTATGTGCATAGAGCACCCAAGCTGGTCTCAGGGCAGATAGATGGAACGGGTCACTCACACATGAATACGCACATGTGTGCATATGCGCACTTTCTGACATCCACTTGTGAAATCGGGTGGGGGGTTCTCTTTTCACGAGAGCCCTCTGAGCATCCGGTGGTAGGGAGCCCCTGCTGCTGGCACACAGATCCCATGTCCTCACCCTTCAGGAACCAGAGTGCCCACTGGGGTGAACATTTTCCTGTCCTGCCTCCCCCCCCACCCTTTCTAGTGAGCAAGGTAAGACATCAGTGCTTGTCTCAGAGAGGGCTTCTTGGGGACCCCAAGTTAGTGTCCCCGTTCCCCACTTCCCATCCCTCTCCCCTCAGCCATCCTTCATGTCCTCCTACCTGCAGCCCCACTGAGTTGGCAGGGGAGGGTCAGGAGGTCAAAGGAAGGTCAAGAAGAGGTCAGAAGAAGGTCAAGGGGAGTTTGGGGGCTCAGGCGCTATAGCTCCACTTTGAGTTCTGTTCCAGCCCTAAGAGCTAGGACCATGCCCGGAGCACACCCCCCAGCAGGTACCTGGTAGAGGGCAGTTGGTCACGGCATGCTTCTGAGGTGAGCAAGCTGCCTCTGGGCCAGCTGGAGATGGACACTGGGCTCTTGGTACCGGCAGGAGCTACAGTCCCAGCCTGGGGCCCCAAGGTCTTGTTGGGCCCCTCCATGGTGACGATGAGACCGGTGAGTCTGGAGCCTGTTGCAGAGCTTGGCCTGGTAGTCCCCAAGACAGCTGAAGGCCAGAGAGTGGCCCAGGTGAGAGGTCTGGGTGTGAACACAGCCGCAGTAGAGGTGAAGGGGACGTCAGGACCTGACGCCGGGGCTTGGCCTGTTGCGATAACAATTCCACTCCTGAGGCTGTCATCAGGCAGGTGGGTGACGGGGGCACCCCTGTCAGTCACTGGGCCTGAGGGGGCCAGCGAGGGAGGGAGGTCAGACCAACTCGAGCCCCATGGGGTCTGCACAGGCCGGGCCTGGCCTCCCTAACCTTGGGCCCTGGCTTCTCCAGGACTTGAGTAACCGGGTGCAAGGAGGAGACGGAAGCAGAGTGAAGGAAGAGGAGGCGGTCATTTCTCTGCAGTGCCCCTGCTGCAAAACTTCTCCCACTGGGGCCAGGAGAGATAGCTCAGGGGCACAGGTGCCTGCCTGGCAAGTGCAAGGTCCTGAATTCGATCCCAAGTCCAGCAAAAAAAAAAGAAAGAAAGAAAAAACTTCTCCCAACAAACTATAAATCCCAGACAAAAGGCCCTGAGGAGAAATGGGCAGGAAGAAGTCAAGCAGAGCCCTCCGAAGGAAGGTGCGCCAAGACAGTGGCCCCTGGGTCAGGGTCATGTGGTCTGGGGCCCATCCAAAGGCCACCCAGAAAGCCAGCCAGGCTGTGTCAAGGTGGGGGCAGGTCCCTGAAACCCTCTGCCCCTCCTTGGGGCCGCCTTCTGCTTTTTCCTTCCTTACAGTAAGGGTGTCTTCCTCTCTTGAACTTCCATCCCTGAATTCATTACTGGTGCTGACTTTAGGGTCCCAACTGGCACTCGTCCCCAGAGTGTTCACCCTGGATGTCACAACAGCAAGGCACCAAGGGTCCCAAAGGGCAGAGTAAGCCAAACATTTGGGGTTAAACGCCTTCCATGGGGTGGGGTGCTGTATCATGCACCCCTGGCCTGGCGCCGTCCTGTCCATCAACCCAGCTCAATAGCACCCTATGTCCCCAAAGCCTGGGGTCTGGTCAGTGGTGGAAGGAGGACCGGGAGGAGGTTCAAGGACTACCTCCACCTGGGGTGGGAGGATCTGAGCCCTGGTGCTTGGAGAGAGACCACCGCCCGCAGATGTATGCACAAAGGACCCCTTCCTAGGACCCACGGCTGCTATGCAGGGCAGTGGGGCTCATGACACTTAGGGACGAGGAGCGACAGGATCGGACCAGAGCAAGGAGCACTGCTCGAGGTGGCGGTGGGGAGAGAGAGGCATTATACTAAAAGCATTATACTCAGCAGTGGGAGGGACTGGCCAAATAGCTCAGTGGATTAAAGTGCCTGCAAGCAGAGGCAGGGGCCAGGGGTTCGATCCCTGGGCCTGCTGTGCCAGCGTGGCCCCTAGAGGCACTTGGGAGGCTATAAACAGGTGAATCACTATGAGTCCTATCTACTAGTGAGACCCTGAACACCCTGTAGACCCTTCCCTACACACACACACACACACACACACACACACGCACACACACACAATCACTGGGGATACCCGCAGAGAGTCCTCCAACACTCCCACAGTGGTGCCCCGGAAGCCAGCACCCTGAGTATTTTCTTCACAAACGGTTGGCAGAAAAGCACCTACGGCCAGCACAGGGGACCCCACTACATCACTGCACCCTGCTCCCTCATTCCTGCTGCAAGCAAACTCCCAAGAGGAGCTCCACCCTCCCCAGGCAAGGAGCCCCGCCAGGATCCAGGCTAACCATCCTTCTTGGTCCAGGCACCTGGGCCTTAAAACCCGGAAGGCAAGGCGGAGCAGCAAAGCAGTAGATTCTGGGGAGATCAATTTGTGACGGGGCTCAGGACCGATTTCCTAACGACTGCAAAGTTGGAAGGAATCTCCCCACATTATCCCCCAGCGGGGACAGTGGGATCTAACAGCACTGCCGAGAGAAAGGGCTGTGGGCGGCGCTCCCCGCGGACCGAGGCCGCCAGCAGCCAGATTCTGATGCCTTCCCGGGGTCAAAGGAGAACGGCAGAGGGAAGGACTGAGATCAGACTTCACCTCTGAGAGCAGGCTTCTTCTCTGGCGCAGGAGCCGCAGCAGCAGCAGAGGCACCGCGGCGGGCTGGCGGGGAGAGAAGCGTTGGGGACAGCCGTGAGAACTGGAGGCGTCTCAGCACGGGGAGCCTTGCCTCAGGACTCTTGGCCCTTGACTGTCCTTTTTCTGTGTGCAAGGGAGAGTTTTTGTTTCCCCTTGGTTTTTAAAAACAGCTCTGTGTTACATTTTTTGTTCTACAGGCCTTGCTTTGACTTGGTCTTAACCACACAGCAGGAAAGTCTAACCACGAGGTATTATAAGGAAAGCCATACTAATATGTTGAGCTGTAAAAGGCTCGAGTCAACAACTTCTGACATTGCCAGTTCTGCTGATAACCCACTACTATTATGCACTACTGGATTATGCACACAACTACTTTCTCTTAGTTCAACGAGAAGAAAGGTTTGTACAAGCAGTGGTTGTTTTTTTTTGTTTGTTTGTTTGTTTTGTTTTTTTTTTTTGTGGGACTGGGGTTTGAACTCACGACCTTGCACTTGCCAGGCAGGCACTTGTGCCACAGAGCTAACTCCCTGGCCCCTCAAGCAGTATTTAGTAAAGATACTACGTCTGCATCTTTTACTACTCTGAGCCACTACCATGATGAGGACAATATGCAATGTATTAATTACAATAACTGTCCTACTAATATGTTTTAAAACTGCCTCATTGTTATTTCTTCTTCCAATTAATGACATTTCAAAAAGATAAAAAAAAAAAAAAAGACAGCTTTGTGGAAGTGTAACTCACATCCCATACCACACCCCTTTCTCTAGGACAAAGCCCAGTAGTTTTTAATACACGGGCAAAGTTGTACACCATCACTACAGCTGATCTGAGAACATGTTCTCCGCTCTCAGGGGTGGCCTGCCAACCCTTTCCTTCAACCCTAGGCAGCCACTAGTTAACCGACCTTCTTCTACCTCCAACCTCTGACTTGAAACACCGCTTTGTGAGCTCACCCCTTCTTCCCCTCCCCCCTCTTCCTCCCTCCCTCTCCCCGTCACCATGCTCCAGGCGGGAGGCTCACCACCCCACTTCATTCTGCCCCTTGAGTTTCAGGACACCTTTCCATCCAGTCCCTGATTGTACCCTTCAAACTCACTGCTCTTGTAGACCTGCCCTGCCCATAAATCTGCCCCCTGCTGCTCAACCCGCACTTCCCACTTGGGCAAGGGTGGCAGAAAGGCTTCTAGCCACGGCTCTGAGCCCAGCCACCTCTCCCCACTCGGTGCCCACATCCCCCCAAGCCGCTGCCACAGGCAGGCAGAGGCCCCCATGGTCTCCCGGCCCCTGCTCTCGGCCTTCAAGCCAGCCATCATTATCATCCTAAAACCAACCACTGCACCCTGCTTAGAAGAAGCCCCAAACTCTGGACCCTGGAACTCAGGGCTGATCCTTGACCCTTCAGCCTCACCTCGAAGGCTGAAAACAGCCGCCGGGACCTCGACACTCCCTTCCCTACTGCCTGTGCCTGAGGGCCCCATACGCAACGCGGCCGGCCACAGCCCTTCCTCGGGTGGCTCCTCCTGTCCCAGGACCTTTGCTCCTGCTGCCTTGCCCACAGAATGCCCTTCCAAGCACCCAGCCTTCAAAGGGCTGGGTAACTGTCACATCTGGGGCTCTGCTGACTGGTGCCTTCTTGGGGAGGCGTCCCCTGATCCTTGCTGCATGAAGCTCTCCTCCTGAGGTGCTTTCTCTTCACTGACGTTATTGGCAGAGACTGGCCTAAATGATGTGCTTTTTTGCCTGGCACTGATGTGCTTTTTGCCCGCCATCTGCCCAAGGCAGGACGGTGGCTGAGTTTCAATTCTCTGTGCTCCGTGAGCCTAGGACAGAGCCTGGAGCATCCCAGAGGCTCCGTGGATGCTCATCTAATGGCAGGACTGAATATAACAGAGTCCTGGATTCGAATCTCATCCCTGCATCCCAGTATCTCTGCGCCCCTGGCCAGGTCGGGACTCCCACAGCCACCCAGTACCCGCAGGCTGGCTCACCCGCAGACACCACTAGCAGGAAGCCTTCCATGGGGAAGAGGTGCCCCGAGATTTCGCGCATGCACCAATAGCGGCCCGAGTCCTGCTGCCTGAGGTCCGCCATGGTGACGGTGGTCCTGCCCTGGGCATCCTCCTGCATCATGAAACGTGGGCCCGTCGTCACCCAGGGCCGGGGGAAGCTGGGATCACACTTCTTGGTCCTGACTTTGCACCAGACTTTGGGTTCCACAGAATTTTTGCGGCTCTGGGAGTTGCACTGCACAGAGAGGGTCTCCCCCTCGCGCCGCTGGATTCTCTGGTAAGCGCTCAGGGCGGGCGGGAAGACGTGCTGAGTCAGTCCTGGGGAGAAGAGGAAGAAGGAAGAAAGGGCTGCAGTGTCCCAGCGCGGGCCAGGTGACGGAAGTGGAAGCCACCCTGCTGTCCCGGAGCGGAGCGGAGGGGGGGGGCGGTCTCAGGAGTCCCCAGGCTAAGGCGGGACGCTTAGTCCTAGCTCCGCGGGCCGTGCTCTCTTTCCTCGCTGTAGTTTCAGGACTTCCCAGCCTCGCGGGAAGGACCCAGGTCCTGTCCTCAGGGAGACAGATACCTGGGTCCTTATGTGCTGGATTCTCGGTGCACAAACAGCTTAGGCAGATACGGAAAGTCCAGTATTTGAAAAAATGAGTAGTTACTTATTTCGCCAAAACGTTCGCCGTCATCATCTTTAGTCATGCTGGGGGTCAAACTCAGAGCCTCATGCGTGCTGAGTAAGTGTTGGGTGACCCAGCTGCCCCCTCCGTGTCCCTCATCATTTTTTTTTTAATGATACTGGGGACTGAAGCCTCAGAGCTGTGTGCATACCAGGCAAAGCGCTCTGCTGCTGAGCTATGTCCCAAGCCCTTTTGTTTTATATGTATGTATGTATGTATTATGTATTATGTATGTATTTAGTACAGGGTCTTACTACATAGATTGAACTCGTAGAGTTCCTCCTGTTTTCACCCTCCCAAGGACTGGGATTACAGGCACGCGCCACCACGCTCAGCGCCCGCACCCCGGGGGCAGGGCCGGCGCAGCAGGCCGCTGCACTCTGCCTAAGCAGGCACTTTAGCCCGCTGAGCTATTTGGCCAGCCCTGTTCTATTTTTCTTTGAGATAGGGTCTCCTTAGATCGCCCAGGCTGGCCTCAAACTTGCAATCTTCCTGCTTCAGTTTCCCGAATACCCTCTCTTTTCAGTTGCCTTAGTCCAGCCTAAGTGATGTTTAACGTGAAAATAGCTACCTAAAACTATGTTCTGTTTGTTTATTTGTTTGTTTGTTTTTTCTGGAACCGGGAATTGAACTCAGGCCCTTGCCCTTGCCAGGCAAGTGCTTATTGTACTGAGCTATCTTCCAAGCCCTAAAACCTATCCACTGAGCATTTACACACACACACACACACACACACACACACACACACACACACACACCCCGAGGAACTGCTGATGAAGAGTGAACCAAAAAACTCCACCATTATTCACAATGAATATCAAATGTCTTGCACCTGGCTGGACACCATGATGTAAGCCTCTAATCCCAGCCCTGGGAGACTGAGGTAGGAGGATCGCTGTGAGATCCAGGTTAGCCTGAACTGCACAGTGAGTCCCTGTCTAAAAAAAAAAAAAAAAAAAATCAAGAGCTGGGGAGATAGCTCAGCCATCTAAGTGCCTGACTGGCAAGCACAAGGACCAGGGTTCAATCCTCGGTACTGCATCCCGTGCTGGCCCTGGAACCCTAGGCATGCTGTGCTGGCCATGGAAACTGGGAGTAGTGATGTACACGTGTAATCTCAGTGCTGGGGAGGCTAAGACAGGAGGAGGGTCAGTATGAGTCTTCACTGCATAGCAAGATACTGTACCATTAAATAAATAAATAACAAAATCAAGAAAAGAGAGAGAGAGAAAAAAAAAATGTTTTAGGGCCAGCCAAATAGCTCAGCAGATTACAGCACCTGCAGGTAGGCCCAGGAGCCAGGGGTTCAATCCCTGGGCCTGCTGTACCAGCCCTGCCCCCCAGGGGGCGCTGAGATGGCAATTGAGACTGTGCATGGTAGTGCACGTCTATAATCCCAGCTCTTGGGAGCCCGTAAACAGGTGGAACACTAGGCATCTGATCTACCAGTGAAACCCTAAACACCCTGTAGATCCTTCCCTAAAATAACAAAAAAATAAAGTGTTTTTAAAAAAGGAATACCGCACACCCTAGGCCCAGCAGTGTGCTCTAGTCTATACACCCCATCTTCCACAGTCTGGAGGAGAGAAAGCAGGGCTAGAGAGCAGCAGAGAGAGATTCGGTGATCAGAAGGAGGGAGAAAGGTGTGGAACCACTGTAAGCTGAGCACCAGTCCTTCAACCACGCCACCCCAAGGCCTTCCACAAGTACACAATGAGCCTGCGCTGTACGCTACTACAGAGAAAGCACCTTCTAGAGTCAGAATAAAGCGCGGGTTCAAGGCAGCCCACCCCCCCCACGGCACCAGAGCGTCACCTCGCCTCTCTGCGGCTTCATCCACGTGTGAGGCAACCCACACCACAGTGGCTAGAACACACCAGGCGCTCCTCTTCCCAAGAGCAAGTTGCCCCAGAGTTCCCCAGGTGGGGCTCAGAGCACCCAAACCAAAGGTCCAGAGCCCCACAAGTCTGCCCCATTCCCAACCCAGCTGTCACTGTAATCGTGGCTCCCACCCGGGGAATATGCTACTTGCTCCATCATGTCACGTGGTCCATGGCAAATGACAGAATGACCCAGTTCAGTGATTTGATGAGAGCACCCAGGGTCTCTTGGCCCAGGACAGACAGACACCTTCTGTCCTGGTAAGGGTCAGAGGTGGCTGACCTTGGGAAGGGCCTCAGGGTCTTCACCCTCCTTCCTGCAGGTGGAGGAGGGTAGCTTTTGCCAACTCTCATTGTGCCCAGAAATGAACAGGAAGTGGTAAGCTGGTTTCCATGGCAGCAAGGGGGTGCGAGAATGGGTGAGACCCTTTCAAGGACCACTGTGGGGAGGGAACGGCCTTCAGCGATTCAGAAGAGGGGCAGGGCCCAGAGGTGACATCAGCTTTTCGAGAAAAACGAAGTCAGACCTGGTCAGAACTTCCCTGTCCCAGCACAAGCAGGAAGGCCACTTCGGTGAGGAAACTATGTCCCTCTTTCCAGTTCTGACAGCCTAGCGAATCAGGGGCCAGTACAGAGAGCTCTGGAGCGTAGCCCTGGCTGGCGAGACCTGGTGGGCAGTACCTAGGCAGGTGTCAGCATGGCACATTCCTCCTGCCAAGTCAGCCCAACCTCCTCCTCCTCTCCAGCCTGCAAAGCATTGGGATGACAGGGCCAGGGAAGGCAGCAAGGCTGGGCAGGAAAGGGGCCCTTCCCTCCCTCTCCGCTCCCCTGTCCTCTCACCTTCAAGACAAGCTTGCAGCCACAGCAGCACAAGCAGCAGCCCCGAGGCCATGGCTCCAGCCGGGTGCACCGTCATACGCCCTGCCAGGGGCTGGGACACCCAGGGGACCCTAGGTCAGGGCCCAGGCCGCCACAGCTCATGCCACCTGGGTTCACCAGCAAAAGAGTCTGAGCTGTAAAAGTGAAGCGGCACATTCAGGGAAGTGATACCGCAGGGACCAGTGCCACCCACAGACCACAGGCCCCGCAGAGCCTATCACTGGGAGGAAGGCCCCGCGGCTGTTTCCGGCTCTTCCTCAGAGCTCGGGCAGGTGTGGCAGTGGCCGCTCCACCCACGCTGGGGCCCTTCCAGGAAGGCTTCCTGCCCTCCTGAGTCCCTCCAGAAAACAGGTCCAGGAGGGGCACCTTCCAGCCAATCAAGGCAGGAGGTCCTGTAGGGGATGGAGGCGGGACCCCTGTCCCCTCGGGCAGGATGAGGCTTACCTGGGATCCTCAGGCAGGTCCAGGGAAGGCCCAGTCCCTAGACTGCTGGCAAGGCTGGCTTGCTCCACTCAGGGCAGGACACCTCTGTCCTGGCGCCACGTGTCTCCCTGGCTGCTCCCAAGGGTCACTGTGCTCACAGCTCCACACGCTCAAGTGCTGACTTAGTTTTGTCTTGGCAGAAATGCAAATTGCAAGACTCAGAGCGTGCAGCGTGCATCCAGGGAGGGGCTCCGGAACAGTCCCCAGGGCTCACGGGCGCACAGGCACACACCACATGCACACACTCACACGCGCGCGCGCGCACCCACAGCCTCAGCGCCCTGCACACCTTGCCCAGCCGTTGCCCTGCTCCTAGGCCTCCATCGCCCAGCGCTGTCGGGGCACCCGCTGCCTCTGCTGACCTTCACAAAGCCACCGCGTGGCTTCCCTGCACACTCCCCACCCCGCCCTGCCGGTGGCTGCCGGCCCAGAGCCCCCGGCTCTGCCCCTCAGCTTCCTCCGCTCGGCCCTATCTCGCTGCCACAGCCACCAGGCCAGTGGAGATGACCCAGCATTCCGCTGAGACCCCACCCGGCTTTCCACACCCAGCCCAGCTGCAGCAGGGCTGTCCTCAGCGCTCCTGGATGTGGGGGCCCGGGTGGACCCCATGACTATGTGCTCCTTTCCTTCCTTGGGCCATTTTTCACTTTCTTTCTTCCCTTTTTGCCACAGGCTGACTTGAATTCAGGGCATCCACACTGAGCTACACCCCAGCCCAGCCCCATTTATCCTTCCTTTCTTTCTTTCTCTCTTTCTTTCTTTCTTTCTTTCTTTCAGAACTGGGGATTGAACTCAGGCCCTTGTGCTTGCCTGGCAAGCACTTATTCTACTGAGCTATCTCCCCAATCCTGGTTTATTCTTTACTTTGAGCCAAGATCTCACCAAGTTGCTAAGTGTGCTAAGGCAGAGTATCAGCTAGAGGCCTTCCTGCCTCAGCCTCCTTTCCTCCCTTGCTGGCTGGGGTTCCTCTCCAGGGTGAGGGAGGACAGGTCAGGGACCTCTCCCCAGGTCAGGCTGCCCTTCTGGTGTGGGCTCCCTGCACCTTCCTCAGGATGTTGGAGCCCCTCCCCGCTGCATTCCCTGGGCACGGGGAATGGGTTGCTGTGGCCCCGAGGTCGCCTGGCTGCCCACACCCCCAGCCCCCACGAACGCCATCTGGCGGACGTTTCTCCCTCAGTCCTACTCTTGGAATCCGGCTCTGGGCACCACCCCTCTGCGCACCTGCCTTAGGCGCTCCCCTGCTCCTGGCGCATCTCAGCCTCCGCTGGGCCCATGGGGACTCTGGGAGCTCTGAACACGACCTCGGCCTCAGGTGCGACGGCTCAGGATGTGTGTCCTCGAGGGTATTTATTTGGCCTCGTTCTATTTGAGGTTAAATCAGCTGTACATCCCGCACACTTTTATCGTTTGCTGAGTATTGGATGTTGTAAGACTTCTCACGCAGCCCTGACCAAGGCCAGCTGTTCTTCCTTTCCAGACCTCGGGAGGTGCAGTACTGACCTTTCCTCACTATCCATAGCTCACTGAAGGTCAAAGCTTTTTTTTTTTTAATTCAGTCTGCTTTTCTTTTTAAAAAAAAAAAAAATTATGTATTTGGTACAGGGTCTCACTATACAGTTTGAACTCATAGCGATCCTCCTGTTTCAGCCTCCTCAGTGCTGGGATTACGGCCATGCAGCACCACACCTGGATGCCTAGTCTTGGCAGCTGGCTAGACGTGCCCTTGGGAGGGCCAGCGTGGCATGTGGCACTGGGGATCGAACCTGGGTCCTTGAGCTTGCCAGGGAGGCACTCAGACCGCTGAGCTATCTCCATGGCCCCTTAGTCAGCTTTCTCTCTTGATGCCATTGAGTACATTTTACTAATTGGTCTTCAAGTTCACTAGTTCTGTCCTCTGTTATCCCTGTGAAGAGCTGTAGTGAGCGCTGCAATAGGTTTTAAATTTATTTATGTATTCATTCATTCATTTAATGGCCGGCTCAGCCTGCCGGGGGGGTGGGGGGGTGGCCACTGGTGCATGTGATGCCAGGGATTGAACCGAAGTCCTTGTGGTTGCCTAAGCAAGCACTTTAGACAACTAAGCTATCTCACTGGCCTGAGCTTTGTAATTTTATCAGATTTTTTCAGTTGCTCAGATTCCTTCTGTTATTGGTCATTTAATTCCTTTTTTTTTTTTTTTTTTTTTTTTTTTTTTTTTTTTTTTTTTTTTTTTTTTTTTTTTTTTTTTTTTTTTTTTTTTTTTTTTTTTTTTTGTCTTTTTGAGACAGGGTCTCACTATGTAGTTCAGGCTGGCCTTGAGCTCATTTTTGTAGCCCAGGCTGGTCTTGAACTCACATCAATCCTCCTGCCTCAGCCTCTCTCAAGTGCTGGGATTACAGGTGTGCACCACCATGCCCAGCTCCCAATTTTTTTCTTATTTTTTTTTCTTTATAATGTCTTAGGACCCAAAAAGGTTTTGTTTTGTTTTAACTTTGAAGCAGGGTTTCACCACGTGGGCCAAACCTGCTTTGACCTCATCATGTAGTCCAGGTTGGCTTTGAATTTTGAGAAATCCTCCTACCTCAGCCTCTCCACTGCTGGGATTGCAGGTATGTATCAGCCTTTACTGTGTTTTATTCTTTTTTTTTTTTTCACTAATGTGTTTGGTACAGGGTCTACAGGGTCTCACTACACAAATCGGACTTATAATGATCCTTCCTACTTTTCGGCCACTCAAGTGCTGGCCTTACAGATGTACGCCACCACTGCCAGTCTCAATCACCTTCTTAGCTAGTTCGACCCCTGGCTCCTTCCTGTGTCTGCCTAAGCAGGCACTTCAATCCACTGAGCCTTCTGGCTGGCCCTCTTTAATGTGTCTCTATTGCACAGTTACCACTTTAATCCATTTTAAGTTTATTTTACAGTACGAAAAGGGATACGATGCAATTTTTTCCACATAGTTAAACATGTTTAGCAGGGCATGATAGCGCGCGCCTGTAATTCCAGCACTGGGGAGGCTGAGACAGGAAGATCGCTGGCAATTTAGCCAGCCTGGGCTACAAAGTGAGTACAAGGCCAGCCTGAACTCCGTGGTGAAACCCTGTCTCAAAACAAACAAACAAACAAAGCACACTTTGTTTCTATCCTTGTTGTGAAATGCCTTTCTTGGTAATATGCTAAATATGCTCACATACTTGGACTCTCCCTGGCAAGCGGTCATCTTGAGTTACCTCTGGGGCATCCTGACGTGGTGAAATCTCTCAAGATGCTCTGATCCTCCCAAAAGAAAAAAGACAAGAGTGTGAAAGAAATTACCAAGTGCTGTGAACTAAAGACAATAACTTGGGCCCAGCAGGATGGCTCAGTGGTCTAAAGCACCTGCTTAGGAAAGCTTAGGCGGCTGCAGGGACCGCGGTTCAATCCCCGGCACCACATGCTATGCCAGCCCTGGCCTCAGGGCAGGCTGAGCTGGCCATAAAAATAAATAAACAAAAGTTCTGAAACAAGGAAAAAATAAAATTAAAATTAAAAAAAAAAGAACTAAAAAAAAAAAAAAAAAAAAAAAAAAAAAAAAAAAAAAAAAAAAAAAAAAAAAAAAAAAAAAAAAAAAAAAAAAAAAAAAAAAAAAAAAAGAAAGACAATAACTTGAACAAATGCCCTACAGGGAAATAAAGCAGTGGCCCACTGCAGAAGAGGTTGCGGTAAAGAAAAAGTGACCACCGAAAGGCATCAAAAATACACGCAGGGTGACAAGGAAGAGCAGAAGTATGCCACCTTGAAAAAGAACAAATTGGAGGTGCTGCTTAGGGATAGGGAAACTGCTGAGATGGGGCGCTCCGTAGATGCAGGGCTGAGCAAGATGTGCAGGGGACGGAACCGTGGACCCCAAGGTCTCAGAGAGGGAGGTGATGGGAGCTACAGGGGGGAGCATGCCTGAGCCACTAGACCGGCATGGCTGGGTTCTGCTGTGGCAGATGCTAACTGGTGGTCAGCCTGCTACACCCAGCTGAGCTGAACTAGCGTGGCGCTGGGTGTGGGCGGCTCCTGATGGGGGCGGCCCGAGGCACGCGCGGCAGAACTGGAGGAACTGTTGGCTGAGAGGCCATTAGGAAGTCGCTGGTTCTCTTGGGTCTTCTGCTGGGGGACCTTGCCGTGCTGGCTTTCCTGCTGACCTTGGCTGTTCTTATTAGAGGAGCAGCTCAGGGCCTCGTTGTCCCTGAGAATGGCTGTGGCTCACTTTTTTTTTTTTTTTTTTTGCAGGACCAGGGTTCGAACTCACAACCTGGCACTTACCATGCAGCCACTTGCTTACCACAGAGCATCTCCCCAGCCCCTGTGGTTCACTTTGGAGGAGCTCTGGTGCTTATCTTGAGCACTGCTCCCCAGCCCCAGTTCAGATTCCTCCACCTGCTAGTACAGATCCTTTATCCTGTTGGCGTAGCTCCTTCTTACTTTCTTTCTTTCTTTCTTTCTTTTTTTCTTCTTTATTTCTTTCTCTCTCTCTGAATTTAGGGCAGGGTCTACAGGGTCTCACTACACAGATTGAACTCATAGTGATTCTCCTGGTTTCAGCCTCCCAAGCACTGGGGACTATAGAAGCAGGCCACCATGCCCAGCCTTGACTGGGTCTCAGCACACCCCTGAGTCAGGTCTGGCATGGCATGCCTGGGATTGAACCCCGGCCTCTATGCGCTGCCTAAGCAGATACTTTAGTGCGCTGAGCTATCTGGCTGGCCCTGGCCTAGACTTTCTAGCTTCCACCACTGACCTTTGGGCCTTCCTGGCACAGATCTGTGACTCGGGCCTGCCTGAAACAGTGTGGTGGGCTCTAGTTCTGCAGCTGGACTCCGGCAGGACCTCACCATGGGATCCAGGCCCTCAGCTCCAGTCTTCAGTGTGTGGGAAGATTTTCTGCTCTCTTCATATATGGTTCTTTGGGTGATCAATTATAAAATAGTGCCGGGCGTGGTGGCTCACGCCTGTAATCCCAGCACTTGGGAGGCTGAGGCAGGAGGATCGTTGTGAGTTCGAGACTAGCCTGGGCTACAAAAGTGAGCTCAAAGCCAGCCTGAGCTGCACAGTGAGACCCTGTCTCAAAAAGACAAAAAAAAAAAAAAATTATAAAATAGTTATATAAGATATATGTCCTGTATTGTATTGTTCCCTTTGGGAAAACCCCAAAGCACCACATCTGCCATGTACAATACCCTCGGACGTGTCCGGTGGTCCTGGAGCTTGAGCGTGGAGCTACAACCCGTCCCTGGCCTGGCTACTCTGACCCCGTTCTCTACTCTGCTTCCCAGCTGCCCCTGACCAGGCAGCTCGGCTCCATCATGCCCTTCTGCCAAGATGCTTGTGTCTCGGAACCAGAGCACCGGAAACAAAGTCACTCTCTCCTATAAACTGCGGGGGGCCGGTGCCCTAGCCCAGAAAGTGGAAAGTTGACAAATAGAAAAGCACTAAAAAAGCTAAGAGGTACTGATTGATACAGGGGACCTCCAAATAATATAGGGGAAAACTGATCTCCCAACCTGAAAAGTGCCTGGGACACGTTTGTGTTCTCTAAAACCAAAGAATGAATTTTAGGAACAAACGGAGGTAGCAAGCAGATCAGATTTATTAAGGGAAAGAAAGCTCTTGTCTGAGAGAGGGTTAGAAGGGGTGCCCCTGAGTGGGTGTCCCCCAGAAGCTGTCTCTCCCAGGGACTTTTAGAGTGCAAAACCACGCGATGGGGTGGGTCTAAGGTGGAAACCATGGAAACTTGCTTAGGTGGGCGTGAGGTGGGACAAAACTGTGGTCAACCAGTGAGGTTACAAGCCCCATTGCTCAGGTAAAATTGATTAAATCCAATACCAAATGGGGAAGCAAGTCACATAGCCAGCAGGCATGAATATGGAACAGGGTCTCTTCCTGCTGGGGGTTGGGTTAGTCACTAATTTCGGTTTTTTGTTTTTGTTTTTGTTTTTTTTTAAGACTAAAAATAGGGCCCGGCGGGATGGCTCAGTGGTCTAAAGCGCCTGCTTGGGGAAGCTTGGGGGGCTTCAGGGACCGCAGTTCGATCCCAGGCACCACATGCTGTGCCAGCCCTGCCCTCGGGGCAGGCTGAGCCGGCAATAAAAATGAGTGAATAAACAAAGGTTCTGAAACAATAAAAATATAATAATAAATAAAATTTAAAAAAAAAAAAAAAGACTAAAAATAGCAGAAACAGGGGCCCGGCAGGATGGCTCAGTGGTCTAAAGCGCCTGCTTAGGAAACCTTGGGTGGCTTCAGGGACCGCTGTTTGTTCCCCGGCACCACAGGATGCGCCAGCCCTACCCTCGGGGTGGGCTGAGCCTGCCATAAAAATGAGTGAATAAACAAACAAAGGTTCTGAAACAAGAAAAATAAAATAAAATAAAAAATTCTTTAAAAGAAAATAAAAAAGGTGGTATGGGAAGAGTGGCTCCTAGCCACACGCAGAAGACTGAATCTACACCCACATCTCTCACTATGTGTTAAACTAAAATCAAAATGGATCAAGGAACTAAATTTTAGAACTAGAACACATGGCCTGTTGGAAGACAAAATACGTAAATCAGTTGAAGTCTAGGCTTAGCAAGGACATTCCAGACAGAACTCCATTTGCAGAGAAAATAGTTGCAAAATCAATAAACAGGATCAGATCAAATTAATTAACTGGGGCTGGGGAGAGAGCTCAGTGAAATAAGTGCTTGCCCGGCAAATGCAAGGGCCTAAGTTCAATCCCTGGTTCCACAAAAAAAAAAAAAGAAAAGAAATTAATAATAACATATATTTTTATAAATATTTCATCCTACTCCCAGGCACACTGAGCCAGCCATTGAGACTGGCATGGTGGTGCACACCTGTAATCCCAGCAGGGAGAAGGGCTCTGAGTCCAAGCTGCATAGTGAGACCCTATACTAAAACATTTCATTATTGCAGGGCCTTGCTACGCAGCTCAGACTCACAGTGACCCTCCTGTTTCAGCCTCCTCAGTGCTGGGATTGCAGACCCGTGCCACTATGCCCAGACTCTGGCCAGCTCAGTCCCTCAGCCCACCCTGGGGGCGGGACTGGCGCAGCATGTGGTGCCAGGATTGAACTGCAGTCCCTGCACTTGCCTAAGCTTGCCTAAGCAGGTGCTTTAGTCTGCTGAGCTATCTTGCTGGCCCCAGATCAAATTAAAAGGCCCCTCCACAGTAAAAGAAGCAACTAACAAGAGTGGAAAGACAACCTACAGATTAGGAAAAAATGCTGCCGTTCCTCCTCAGACAGAGAGGAATAACTAACTCAAAATGTTAGACACCACTTCAAAATAAAAGACCCAGTGTAAAATGGGCCAGGGAGGTGAACAGACACTGTACAGCTGAAGTAAAAACAGACAATAAAAATGCTCACCTCTCTGGCCATTAGAGAAATACATTTTTTTTTTTTTTTTTGTGGGACCGGGGTTCAAACTCACGACCTTGCACTTGCCCTGCAGGCACTTGTGCCTCGGAGCCATCTCCCCAGCTCCTGAGAAATACAAATTTAAACAACAATGAGTCTCTTTCCCGTCTTGCAAAATGGCAGGTGGAAAAACTGAGAAGCCAGACACTACAGAAAAAAAAAAAAAACCTGAAGTCAAGAAGGCAGCTGCCAGTGGACTGGTAAAAAGAGGAAGGTGAAGAAGGCCAAAAAAAAAAAAAGAAAAAGAAAAGAAAGAAAGAAAGAAAAAGAAAGTCCAAGAAGGGGCAGCCCCAGTGTAACCAAAATCCTGTCGTGGTCAGAGGAATTGCTAGATACTCGCGATCTGCTATGTATTCCAGAAAGGCTTTGTACAAGAGAAAGTACACAGCTGCTAAATCAAAGGTTGAGAAGAAAAGAAGGAGAAAGTTCTTGCGACCATCACAAAACCAGTCAGTGGGCACAAGAATGGGGGTACCTGGATGGTTAAGCTTCGGAAAATGCCTCAATACTACCCTACTGAAGATGGGCCCTGAAAGCTCTTGAGCCACGGCAAGAAACCCTTCAGTCAGCCTGTGAGGAAGCTTCAAGCCAGCATCACTCCCGGCACCATCTTGATCTTCCTCACCAGGCGTCACAGAGGCAAGAGAGTGGTCCTCCTGAAGCAATTGCAGAGTGGCTTGCTACTTGTGACTGGGCCTCTCAGCCTTAATCGTGTTCCTCTACAAAGAACACACCAGAAATTTGTCATTGGCACCTCTACAAAAATCGATGTCAGTAAAGTGAAAATCCTGAAGCACCTCACCGGTGCTTACTTCAAGAAGTAGCTGTGGAAACCCAGACCCCAGGAGGGCGAGATCTTCAACACCCAGAAAGAGAGAAACCAGATTTCAGAGCAGTTCAAGGTGGATCAGAAAGCAGTGGACTGGGAAATCTTAGCAAAAACCAAAGCTATTCCTCAGCTCCCAGGCTACCTGTGATTCATTTTTGCTCTGACAAAACACTCATAAATTAGTGCTCTAAATTTCTTACTAAGAACCTAATTAAATAACTGATACATGTTTTAAAAAATAAACCAACGGTGAGATCCCATCTTACCTCAGACAATGGTGAATGTCAATAAATCAAATAAAGGGGCCGATGAGATAGCTCAGTGGTGTAAGCCAACTGCTTAGGCACACTTAGGCAGGCACAGGGGACTATGGTGCCATCCCTGGCACCACATGCTGTGCCAACCCCACCGTTAGGGTGGGCTGAGTGGGCCAAAAAATAAAATTAAAAAAGCACTGTCCAGGCTGCAGGGGAAAAGGAAGCCCTCTGCACTGTTGGTGGGAACGTGAGCCAGCACAACCACTATGGAAATCCATGTTGAGATTCCTCAAAAAGTGAAGCTAGGAATTGCATTTGACCCGCCTATTCCACCTTGTAGGCACCGTTCTAAAAGAGGCAAAGACGTCATACTACAGTGATCCGTGCCTACGCGTGTTGATAGGAGCTCAATTAGTAATGCCTAAGTCTTGGAAGCAGCCTTATATACCCTGAACACAGGAACGAATAAGAAAAACGTATGTATGCGCAGCAGAGCGCTACTCCACCACGGAGAGGTAATTCAGAGACCTCTGCAGCAAAACAGATGCGCCTTAGAACACACCACTAGGTGGCGCAAGTTAGACCCACATGCTCAAATACTGCTCGCTTTCTCTTATGTTAGAAGCCTGAAGTCTAAGGAGGAAAATAAAAGATAGATCCTACCAAGGGGACAGATGCTTTTCCAGGGGCGATGCGATTAGAGACGAAGAGAGGAAGGACGGAGGGGAAGGGAAGGGATGAAAAGGTGATTTAGGAGCAGTGATGAGCGAGCCTCCGCCTCTCAGACGCATGTGGCCAATACATGCTGCCATCATGGGTGTCGTGGCCGGCGTCCAGCTGTCCACCCACAGCCTCACGCAGTCGCGGGGCAGCTTCTGGAGTTTGCGATTAATTCATGATCTCTTGTGGAACTGTGGGTGTGGGCGCTGCACCCGCCCTGGGGCAGGTAACCTGCATTAGAGCGGAAGGAGGGAGAGCGGCTGGCTAGCAGCTGCAGCCTCTGCCCGTCCGCTTTGCTCTTTGCTGTTTTCCTACCGCCATGAACGGCTGCCCTCTGCTGTGTGCCACTCTGCCTTGGAGCCAGCTGAGGTTGGACTGAAACCTCCACTACCTGTGAGCTAAATAAACCTTTCCTTCCTTCATTTAGGGTATCAGGTATTTTTGTCCCAGAAATCAGAGAAGACTAACTGAGACAATGGACTAAAAAATAATGTTCAAAAAGTAGCACTCTTGGGTGTCTCAACCATAGCAATTACAAAAAGAGAGACAGAGGGAGAGAGAGAGAGAGAGAGAGAGAGAGAGAGAGAGAGAGAGAGAGAGAGAGAGAAACTGAGGCTCCTAGAGGTTACGGGACATTCTCAGAGTTGCACAATCAGGAGAAGGACTGGGACTTGAACCCAGCTCCCTCTGGATCCCGCACCCTGCCCCATCCTGCCCCATCCTGACTTGCGCACCCTTCCTTTGCTGGCTGCACCCTGGGGCCCTGACCTGCTGCTCACCTTCGCCTCTGCCAAGCCTCCTCTGCACTGCGCAGGGAGCTCTGCTCGCTGGCTCTGCGCCTCCTGGGAGCCCGACGGGTGCTGCACACCCCGGTGTCACCCGCACAGCCGACCTCAGGCTGCGCACCTGCGAGCCCACCACTCACAGGCTTGGGCCAGAGGAGCTCACGGGCAAGCCCAGCTAAGCCACTGAGTGGGTGACTCAGCGGGACCCCTTCTCAAAATAGAAAGTATGAAACAGGTCCAGGAAGGAGCTCAGGGCAAAGGCCTTGGGTTCAACTCCCAGCACTGTCAGAACCAAAAGCAAGAGCGCACCTGCTCCCTTCTCTGTCCCTGCCGGTCTCTACCACACGATCTGGGCTGCTCCAATCCAAGCTGAACAGGTGAGAGGACAGAGACTGCTGCCCGGGCTGTCCCCATTCCGCCCCCCAGCCCTCCCAAGCCTCCTCACCTGAGATGCAGAGCAGTAGCAGCAGCAGCGGCTCCCTCAGGGGCCGCCCTGGTGTCCCTGTCCCCTCCATTCTTCTCTCCTCAGGGGTCCTCAGCTGCCTGAGGATGCTGCCCTGTATAGTATACACTGTCTTTCCCCAGAAATGT
>PVJA010031977.1:0-24409 GCA_004027025.1 Myocastor coypus
CTACTATCATCCTAAACAGAATCTGCATTGTTTGTTGAATTGTTTGTTTCTGGAAAGCCACATACAAACATCTGAAATGCCTGCTCCTTAGAGGTCTTTCGAAGTCCTTCCAGGTTTTAAACTATGCAAATCTAACCCAGTCAGACCCAACATAATTATATGAAGTATGTCATAAAATTTAGACGAGAGATGAATGACCCATTCTATGCTCAGATTGATGAAAACTGGGTTCCTTCAAGTCAATACACTAAGTGACCCAACTGGCCATTCTACACTCCCCATCTGCAAGAAGACATCAAGAGCTTAGTTCTATACCAGATACTGTTCTTATACCTTCTATATACTATCATTCATTTAAACTTTACAGTAATGTAAGACTTGTAGTGATACTCCTATTTTCAGCCTACCCTGTGCTGGGATTACTAGAGAGTGCCACCATGCCTGCTCTTGGTTGCCAGCTCAGTTCCCCTCCCCCCATCCCCTCACGGGGGCAAGACCAGCACAGCATGTGGTACCCAAATGTGATTCTTGAGACATCATTATTTTGTTCAATAGTTCCACCCCAGATCAAGCTTCAGGTTATTATTTTTATATTTTTAATTGGGTAAGAATGCCATTTACAGGGCCAGTGGTATAGCTCAGTGGATTAAGCGCTTGTTTAGGGAAGTGCAGGGGCCAGGGTTCCATTCCTGGCTCCGCCTGCCACGCCGACCCACTCTTGAGCGTGCTGAACCAGCAATGGAGTCTGGGTGTGGTGGCACGTGCCTGTAATACCTTGGGAGGTACAAGCAGGAGGATCTCTATGAGTCAGTAGTGACACCCTGTACAAAAAAAAAAGAATGACATTTACAGAATTTACAGAGCTGTAATCACAAAGCATACACATAGTCTGTTATTCCAATGAAACACAATTCTGAAGTTTTAGGAAACGTGTGTATTAATTAGCATTGCTCTCTCACCTCCCCTATTCTCTTCCAATCTCAGATCACCTTCTCACCAACCACCATGGATACACTCTTCTGACCAAAAATGAGAATGAAAGGAAAAAATGCAATAAAACTTTGACAGTGCTTGGGAAGGTCATGGGAAGTTTAGTGAATTACTGTGTCTGCCTCTGGAAATACCCAGACCTTTGGCTCTTTTCCTATGGTGGATGGCTAAGAATACCAACCCATGAGCTAGGGCTGAGTTTAGCTCCACTTCAACCTTGTGCTTAGCAGTCACCAATACATCACTTTCCTGACCCACTGCTTGTGTGTCTCATGTGTCCGGAGACATCTGAAACCTTGTTACTGAGGCACCCTGGTATTGCCTTTCCCTGAGGTCTTCCAGACAACCTTAAACTGGCCTGGCCAGACTCTTGGAAATCTCTCGAATCCTGCTTGTCAGATGGGCACATGTCAACACACCACCTGCTCTGGCACGAAACAAATTTCTTCTCTATTTCTTCCTCCCTTGAGAAATGTGCCTGTTTCTGGCATCTGCCCCCACTCACCCTGCTTCATACACTGAGACAAAGAAGTCGTTTCATACCCCAAGCCATCTCTACCAATTGTTTGAAAAGTTACTGGAGTTGCTTCTCAACAGGCATGTTGACTTCTCTGTTTTCCTCCTCTTCGAATATTTAAAACTGTTCATGTTGGTCTGAATATTCTTACTCAGTTCTTTATACTATCCTTATTTGGTTCTATTTGGAACCTTAATTCCATATCTTGCACTACCTTTCATAATATCTAATTCCATTTGTACTGGTTACTGATTTTACTTGTTCACTGCTGTTCATGAATTGTTTGCCATTTCTCTTTAGACAAGTTTGGCTTTCGGTTTTACTTCTTCCCTAATAAACATACCAAGGTATACATGACTTGAGTAAGCAAACATGGCAATATTAAAATATAGGCTCAGGGATGTTAAATAAGAACTTTAAATTTTCACTTTCCTGCCAAAGTCCTGCCACATGTGTTGTTTCAGATGTGATTTCTCTGAGACATGAGAAGAGCTGGTTCTGAAGTGCTCCTTCATTTTAGTGTAGGCAGCTCAGCTGGATTTTCTTCTTCCTAAGGAATCATCCTGAGAGCTTGGGAAAAAAAAAAAAAAAAAAAAAAAGTGAAACTGCAGGACAAAGTGTATTTAAAGAAAGATATTACGAGACCGGAAGTTACTTCTGTGACTCAGATGTCTCCTGTTTTAAGCCAGTCATCTGAACATTGTGTACTTTGGTTTTGCCTTTTTATAAAAACGAAAGGCAATAAAAATATAGCAACCAAAATATAGGCACCTGAGAAACTTCCATGAAGTGTCTCATTAAAATCATGAAGAACTCACCCCAGGTTGTTTCTGAAGTATTGATATCTTCTATTTTCTATAGCTTTTTTTTTTTTTTTTTTTTTTTTTTTTTTTTTTTTTTTTTTTTTTTTTTTTTTTTTTTTTTTTTTTTTTTTTTTTTTTTTTTTTTTTTTTGTGTGTGTGTGTGTGGGACATGGGGAGATCCATTGCTTTCTTCTTTGGCTTCTTCCTATAAGCTTTGAGCCAGTTCTTTATGTAGCACTTTCCAGTGAGCAACACTTGGATTTTCCAAGTGTGTTCAAAGCAGTATAAACATCTTAGGAAAATATATAGAAAGGCAAGGATAGTGAGATTTGGCATGTGTGCTCTTGGACATGGCATGGGTTGCTATGTACACACTCTTGTGCCGTCGCTAAAACACTGTCATAAGTCAGTGTGGCGCTGTTTAATCAGCAAGACAAAACCTGTGAGCTTGAATCCTGGTGCTACCCTGACAATCTAGGCCATTTTTACCAAGATCTCTAAATTCTCTAAGCCTTGGTATCCTCATAAGGAAAGATCTCTTTGGGACTGAGGGCTAAATAAGGAAAACTATTTATTTAGTGGTTGGAAGTTGATAAAATAATCCAATAAACTAGATGAGAATTTTTTTAAAAAATTACTCTTCCTCCATTCAAATATTATTCGCTGGTAAATTCTACTTTCCTGAATTCTTTTGGTCTTTACAAGTGATCACCACAGTGAAGGAGAGGGTGAGCCTGCACACAGTGTGGAGGTTATCACATAGCTCTGAGCTAAAAATGCAGGCTTTTTGAGTCTACACTGTGACAACAACATCAAAAGTCAACCTTTTGGAAAAGATGAGAAGTTTCTACATTATAAAGCTTCCTTTATTGAGAGATGAGCCTGGTTTACCATGGTAATAGAAGGAAGGGCAAAAATCATGTGATCGTCTCATTAGAACTAGGGTAATCATTTGATAAACTTTGCTGGCTGATTAGAATCACTCAATCAACTGAGTGTAGAAAGAATGTAGATTGGCATAATAAAAATGCCATATATCCACAGCTACCATCATACCTAGTGGTTAAAAAGCTGAATGCTTTTCCTCTGAGCTCAGGAACAAGATGAAGATGACTATTCTCACTGTGTCTATTTAGTACCACTCTGGAATTCAGAACCAGAGAAATTTGAAAAAGAAATTGAAGACATCAAATTTGGAAAGATGGAAATCCTCTCTGTAGGTGACATACTCTTATATTTAGGAAACCCTCAAAATTGAACAAAAAACTGCTAGAGCTAATAAATTTAGTAAGATTTAAAGATATAACATAAAAACACAATGGGGGCTGGGGAGATAGCTCAGGGGCACAAGTGTCTGCCTGGCAAGTGAAGGTCATGAGTTCAATTCCTGGTTCTGCAAAAATAAATAAATAAATAATATAAACACACAAAATCAGTTGTATATCAATACAATAACAAAGGACCATCCAAAATAAATTAAGAAAACAGCTCAATATACAATAGCATCAAATGAATAAAATAAAAATAAACTTAACCCGGGACTAGCGAGATAGCTCAGTAGAATAAGCGCTTGCCTGGCAAGCACAAGGGCCTGAATTTAATCCTTGGTTCTGATAAACTTAATCAAGGAGATCAAAAATTTATACATGAAAATAGTAAAACATTGATGAAAAAATTAAAGAAGATCCAAATGAATGGAAAAACAACCCATGTTCTTAGACTGGAAGAATGAAAATTGTGAAGATGTTCAAAATATACAGTGCAATGTGAAGATTCAGTGCAGCTCCCCACCAAAATGCCATGGCATTAGTATTTTTTGTTACAGAAATAGAGAAACACACATATTAGAACACTGACCCACAAAAGTCACATTTTGTCAATGGGCAAAGTGATTTTTAAGAAAGAAGAACAAAGTTAAAACCCATCACACTTTCTGATTTCAAAGTACACTACAAACTATGACAGCGGTACAAAAAATATATAAAACAATGGAACAGAATAAAGAACCTAAAAATAATTCCATAAGTATACATCCAACTGGTCTTGGGGAGGAATCACAATGGGAGAAGAGCCTTTAAAATAAATCGTGTTGGGAAAACTGGATATTTACATGTAAAATGATAATATTACACCCCTTTCTTACACTCCACATCAAAATCAACTTAACACTTAAATATAAGACTTAAAATTGTAACACTTCTACAAGAAAACAGGGAAAACTTTACAACATTGGTCTTGGCAATGTTTTCCTGGATAACAAAAATAGCGAAGTGAAGTGATATTTAAAAAGTGTGATTTCTGTACAGCAAAGAAATCAACAAAATGAAAAAGTGACCTATAGAATGGGAGAACATATTTACCAATAATATATTTAATAAAAAAACTAATATTCAGAAACATATAAGTAACTTGTACAACTCAACACCAAAAACATTAAATAACCTTATTAAAAATAGCAAAATATCACAATAGATACCTCTCCTAAGAAGACATAGAAATAGTTAACCAGGGCACGAAAAAGTGTCCAACATCACTAATAATCAGGTAATATAGAAGAACTTATCCCTTGATATCCTTTATATCTTTTAGAATGGCTGATAACAAAAAGTCAAGAAGCAAGTATTCATGAGGATGTAGGGAAAAAGGAATGCTAATATACTGTTGGTGAGAATGTAAATTAATATAGCCATTATGGCAAACAATTTAATTTCCTCCAGAAATTAAACGTTTAACAGCCATATTGACCAAAAAACCTGCTTCTGGGCTTATAACCTAAGGAAAAGAAATCAAGATGTTGAAAAGATATCTGCACTGACATGCTTATTGCATCATGATTAACAATAGTTAAGATATGGGAGAAAGTGTTCAATAAATAACTGGAAAAAGAAAGGATATATATATGGAAGATACACACATGCAGTGGAATACTATTCATCCTTCAAGATGAGGGAAACCCTGCCATTAGTGACAACATGGATGAAGGTGGAGAGTGCTGTGTTAAGTGAAATAAAGTAGGCACAGAAGGACAAATATGATGTGATCTTATAATGTAATCTGTAACAACTGAACTTGCAGAAGGAGAGTGCATAGTGGAGGTTGTTATGGGTTGAGTATGAGAGGGAGAAGATGAGGAAATATTTACTGAAGCAAACAGTTTCAATTAGATTACAGAAATTCTAGACATTATGTACAGTGTGACTACAACTAATAATAATGTATACTTGAAAACTGCTGAGAGAGCAGATCTTCAGCGTTCTCATCACATACACAACACACATGCTAAGTGTGTGAGGTGATGAACATGTTAATTAGCTTGGCTTAATCATCTCCCAGGTACCCAGTATTTATGTGCAATTTTAATTTTCAACCAGATTTTAATAAAACTGTAAGGAGGGGTGGTAGAAAGGTTAACCCTGGTAGATTTGTGCACCCTGTGGTTTCATTATAAAACTTACAAATGCTCATAAAAGGAACAAAAAAAGATAGGCTGTAAGGAAATATTTCACCTGGTTGAATGGCAAAGTAAGAAAGCCCTTCAGGTGCCATAGAGAGGAGGCTGGAAGAAGAGGCTAGAGAGGCAAGATGTCAGGATTTAAGACCATGATGGAATCATCTGAATCCAAAGCCTCAACGTAAAAGGCAAGGTTGGCATATTCTAAACATATGGTCTCAGCTGCTCTTGTGATTGCTGAGACAAAACTCGCAATACTCAGAGTTAAAGGAGAAAGGTTTATCTGGCTCACAGTTTGTAGTGGTTTAAGTCCATAATCCCCTGGCTCCAAGGCAGGGTGGCATGGCCAAGCAGTATTGCAGAGGAGAAATCCTACATGGTAGGGAGAAGACAACAAAGTGGCCTCCAGTGACAAGTGATAAGCAATAACCCTCTTTCTGTCTCTTATTTCTTATCCAGGCTACCTACCCTTAGGTGAGGTAGCACTCCCGCAAGGTGAGGCAGCCTTAATCCTGGCATTGCACCATGAATGAATCCCAACTTCACATCCTTGACCCCATCTACACACATCTGAGGTCCAGCACCTCCAAAAAGCCCCGCTTCTGACCACATGAAATTTTGAGGGATATCTAGATATTAGCAACTGTACATGTCCAGAAAAAAATTACACATAATTAGCTCCTTTTAGGGGACTTTTCTAGTTTTTCTCTGGAACAACATGGCTATATCCAAGGGGGAATTTAGAGGGGCCAAGGGAGTCCTCATGGCATAAATTGGGATCCAAAACCAACATGCCTTAGGAAGGAACCAGGCAATGCTGTGGAATGCTGGACTAAACGGGGAAGAAAAAAGTCTGAGAGGTGAGATGAAGAGGTCATTTTCGGGTAAGAAGAGATCATGGTGACAAGCACAGTGTTTATGCCAGATGCCAGGTGCTGATGAGCTCAGCTGCCTATGCTGGAGAAAGGGAAGGGAATGGCCACAATGTCCTATAAGGTCTGGAGCAAGCCATCTAAGAGACATCAGAAACAGAGTCTCCTGGGAGCAGTGAGCTTGATTTTCCTTTGTGTCTTGCAAGTATGAAGGATTCCAGAACAAGGCAGAACCTGAGGAGAGAGTAAAGGATCAGTGCTTATTTCTGCACAGGTAAACAGGTTATGTAACTCTCCCACCATTATACAAAAGCAAATGAGAACCGGTCCTGGACTGAGGCTTGCCTTCTGCCTTCTCCTCTGTTAAGAGGGTAAGGATCTTGCCTAAGACATCTAATTACTTCACAGAGCTACAGTGAACAGAGGAAGTGGGTTTTTAAGAGCTAAACTTTGAAGCCACACAGGATCAAGGTAGCAGACTCCCACAATAACATCATACTTTTTCATGAGTGTAGGTTACCTAAGGACAACAACTAAAATTCGTGTACCTGTAGATACGTCATGCCAGGCTGTCCACTTTGCTGTAGGAGTCGTCCTAAATAAAATTCACGGACCCTCATTCGATGTCCTCCATGACTAATTACCTGAAGTTTCTCTCTTCGTGGCTGAAGTCATCCAACTAAAAATATACCTACCAATCAACACCTCCTTGTTGTTTCTAGCTGCATGGATGCTAAGGGCATAGAAACATCTCCAAATAGACTTCAAAGAGCCTATACTTCTTCAGGACACTAATTCACACTAGTATTGTGTAAAGCAGAATAGATGTGTGGAGCAGTTACCAATAATGTCAACAAACTCAAGGTGTTAGCGTGTGAAATGAGGTGGTTATTTTGATGACAGTGATTATATCACTATTCATCCTTACAATCACAGGATACTTTTAGACTATGGCTCTAAAATTACCAACCGGTAATTTGGAGTTCAAATTCACAGTAACCATTCAAAATAAATTGGTTCATTTCCACTCAGTGACATTAAGCAATATACGGAATACGAAGTTTTCAAATTGGTCTGTACCACTTCTTTGTGGTTCATGTTCAGTGTTATTCTGAACAGATGGTTCTTTCAGACATTGGGGAGACATTTCTGCTGTTGTCAGAATGGAAATCCCAAAAACACATACCTTAGAGTCTATGGGCTGTCTTCATAGTGTATGTCAGTAACTCTGAACTTTTCCTTCTTGGAAAATGCTTGATGTTGAAATTCCAGTTCTGTGGCCTCATCAGGAGTCTTTGTCTTTGAATATCCATCGAGCTTAACCTTGCATGTAGAAAGAACTCACTTTCTTAGTGTTTTCTCACTTAGTGTTGCCTGGAAATTGGGCTCAGACATAAGGGGAGAAACCCAACTATTGTGGTTTTATCAGAGAGGAAGAAGTGTGGGGTTTTTTTCCTCATATTTTCAGAGTCAAGAAGAGATCCGTCCAAGGACTCTGGGAAATCTTCAGTGTTCCAGCCATCTTCAATATTTCTTTCTCTTTCCCTTAGCCTTTGCCTTATGTTTATGGCCTCCTAGTCAAAAAAATGGCTGCCCCTTTTCCAAGCAGCCATTTCTGTATTCTTAGTAGGAAGCACAGTGGAAAATGCACTAGAAGGCAATGCTTGAAACAGAAAAGCAAAGCTTTCCCAGAAGCACCTGACTTATTTTTTTGTTTGCCCAATTTTTATGGTGATAAAGGTCAAATCGAGGGCTTTCCAGGGCACCAAACCCTGAACTCTGCTCACACAAGGCCCAGCAGACATTTAATTGTCTCGCCACTTGTTGAAGCAAGAGTTGGTGCCTTTCTGAAAGCCCAGGAACACAAGGATTGTAGCAAGATCCATTCTCTTCTGAAACAAGATTTATATCTGTTGTTAAGCCAAAGGCTGGTGTTGTGGCTCAGGGCCTCCCACTGCTGGCCATCTCGATCCTGGACATGAGCGCCTCTGTAGTGCTTTTGCCTCTTGATGGGTGGGGTGGAGGCTGCTTTGGGGACCTTCTTCTAAATCCTATAGCCTGATAACTTACTGCCCAGGACAACTTTTCTCCTTATTAATTCAATGAACCAAAATTGTTGAGCAGCTGCTATGCACCAGGGATTGTCTTAGATTGGGGGATATCAAAAGCACCAAGGTCTCAAGGCCTTTACCTCCCATGAAATTTCTAATGGGGAAAACCCAGTATCTAGCCCTAATTCTCCTCTTAAATGGATACTTCTGTGCAAGGTACTACCCACATCCTTGCCCATGATGGCCCTAATTACTCCCCAGGGCTGACGGCTTTAACCTTCTGTCTCCATCATAAGAAAGAAAATAAATGAGTTTACAAATACTGTTTCTGCAAGAATAAACCACTGACCTATTCCAAGTCTCTTACTATAAAGCAGGACATTTACTTGTTCCATCTGAAGTGCCCTCTTGGAAGTCACTTTATTGGTTCAGGGGCTTCTACAATAAAAGCACTGTTACCTTCCTCCTATGGGAAAGACTTTGCTAAAAAACCAATTCTAGTTTTCACCCCCATAACCACCAAGAGTTCAGAAAATTCTGTATCCAGTGTTGGAATGTCCCGTCAAACCTATGTCTGCTGGAGGTTTCTCAAAGAGGAATTCATGCTCACTGACTCAAGGGTCCTGACTTCTGCACGTGCTTCAATTGCAAGTCTGTGGACCTTCTATGATGCTTTCTAAAATGCAAACCTAGGGTTTACTTGAATAAAGTTGATCTGTTGTTTTGAACTCCTACTTTGGTTAGAAAAAGATGACCATCTCAGTTCTCTCCCTTTTGGACTCAGAATATCCACCTGTAATGGAAATATGACACTGCCAGGGTCTGATCTAACCCTTTTGAAAGTGATTAGAGGACTTGAGAGGAGGCTTGGAGCTTTGGTGTCCAGGTGGCAAAGATAATGTGACTGAGTTGGTAAGTTTCTAGAACTTCCCAGGAGATACTCCTTACTGAACCCCTTGCTGTCATATTTTTTATAGTCTTCAGCTCCAACCAAGCAACTGAGCATGGGATTGTCTCCTCTCAATGCAAACCTTCCCTGAGATGCTTCTTCCCGCCCTCTGCCAAGCCAGGCTCTTCACACCCTGAGACCAGTCAGTCCTCTCTCCTAGATTCACCACACACTGCCCTACCCACTGTGAGCACGCTGTTCAACTCTCCCTCAGCCTCCTGTGTGCTGCTTCATCACACTTCCCACCCCTTCACCCCTTTGTGGAGTCTTCTCTGGTTCCTGATGAAATGACAGCTTCACGGAAGGGCACTAGAGTTTCCGCACCCTCAGAAACTCCACTACTGTGCATGGTTTTACTCTTGGCGCCAAAAAGACCATCTGTCAGTGGAACTGCTCAAGGTTTAAGATACGTATGAGATTTCTCTTCAGCATGCTCAGTTTTCTAGGCAGTTTACATTTAAAACTGCAAATCAGTGGGTGTGTAACTGCTTCCAACCTTTTTGGGGTGGTGACGCAATCATGGGGTGGCCATCTGTGTCTCCTCCATCTGCTGAGGCTGCTCTGCACCTAATCAAGTGCAATCTAGCAGCTCAGGCCTGCCTTTCTGAGCAGTCTTCTCAGACTGAACCACCCTCTGGGGAGAACATTGACTCTGGGCCTCCTGAGCAGATGTGCAGACAGGCTGCAGCTCCATTGCAGTGCTAGTAAACCCTTGGTCCTCAGTACCTTATCAATAATAATTAGGGAGCACTATAGAGCCTCATAAGCCTATGTGAAGGTTGTGAGAAAAATGTATAAAAATCCCCTGGGCACATGGTGAGGGCTCCACACATATGAATTCCCTGTTTCTTTGCTATGACACTGTCATGCTGAGAAAATCATTGTTCATTTGTACAGTCCCTTTTCTTCTCTTATTATGAACTCCTTCAGGATTATATCACATCATATCGGTTTGCACATAAGGGAGAGTAGGGTGGTAGGGAATTAAGAATAATAAAGCCATGACTGGTGTAATCCTACCACTGAGAAGGCCAAAGCAGGAGGGTTTCGTGTTTGGGCCAGCTTGGGTCCTGTTTTAAAAAGAAATAAATAAAAAATACAAAAATCAAAGCAAGAGATGAAAGAAGACCAAAGAAACATGGTCATGGCCACAGACCTGCCACACATCTGTGTGACTTTGGGTTGTGATATTTATCGGTAAAGCAAAGGGTTTAGTTTGGAGGACAGCTAATATCTGTATGTCTCACTTAAACCTCTTAAAGGCGGTAATGAGTGAATGGGTGCCTGTAGGTGTCACACCCAAGTCTTGTTCCTTGTGTAATGGTTGACCTAGTGAATGTCTGATGTAACAGCTCTATGGTTAACATGGGCAGAACAAATCTGACTTAATCTTGCAGTAACTTCTAACAATTACAGAGGGAAGGGGGGGGGTCTCTTAAACTCGAATCCTCACACCAGCCAAATTGTAAATCCATCCCAGCAATTCGCATGACTTCTCACACTTCCCAATTCCCACTGCTCAGCAAGGGTGCCCAGTAAGGTTCATATCCAGGTGCTCTAGGAGTATAATGTGGGAGATTGGGCACAGGAGTCTCTGCGCAGGTCCTACAACTTCTTTTTCATTTTATGTGTGGACTGGACACGCAATGCTAACTATCCAAGTGAGAGCAAACATATGGGCACTTTCCCCACCCACTGACAGTATGATGGAGCTTAGTGTTGATGCTGAGAGTTGTTTTCAAATTATTACAGAAAAACTGCTCTCTGGGTCAAATGGTAGGATTGTCACTTCTATTACCACCAACATCTCTATACAAGGAGAAAGATGTTTTTTCAAGTTATTTATTTAAAATTATATCACATATGATGCATTTGCAAATTGGTTGGACAGTTTTTTAATAGTTTTTAAATTTTTGTTTAAAATTTCATGTGGTACAGCTCAGACTCATAGTAATCCTATGTAGCTCAGATTTATAGTAATCCTGCTGTCTCAGCCTCCCCAGAGCAGATGCTTAGACCACTGAGCTACCTCCCTAGCCCCAACCAATGAATTTAGACAGTAACTTTGAATGGATATTGAGCGAATCTTGGGTAAAGCATCTCTGTTCCTGGCCTATTTCTGATCTTCACAATATTTACTACTTTTTTTTTCCTAATAAATCTTTCTTTGAAAGTGCTAAGACCCCACATCATTCTGATGAATGTCATTTCTGTCTCCTAAGAAGAGGTACCTCAAACTGAATATAAATTCTTATAATTAATTGAAATTTGCAAAAGACCAAACCGGTGGGAGGAGAGTTTTGGCAAGGAGCGCAAAAAGTTTTCCAGCTGAAAGCATAAACTAAATGTGATTCTTATCTTCATTTTAACACAGCTTTCATTCAGCAGTGTGGATTGGAAGACAGTCAGGTAACAGGATAAAGTCCTACTGTGTAACATGTGAGTTCCTGTCTATTTTGGTTTTTTACAAGTTCTTATCTTAAGGTAGAAGCGCAGAAGGATTAAGAGACAGATGTGAAGACTTCCCGCTCCAAGGTATGTAGGCATAGCTAACATATGCTGCTTCGTCAGGTTGGACTATGAAATAACCTTACATGCCTTTGAATGTTCAATTTGTTAGAACCTTAGTCCTTTGTGCTCACTGAGAAGTGCACACGTTTGTCCCTGGCTGTTCCCAGGAGAGGTCTGAGACTCTTAGTCCAGATTGCCTCACAGGATTAGTCATGGAAGATCATTGCTCTTCCTGTGTCTCTCCCAGAAAGAGAAAGTCCATCATTCTAGGGCAAAGAGAAAAGAGGTTGCCACCAAGGATGCTGTACCCTGAGGGAGTTAGAAGGCCACGGAATGGCACATTCTGCTCAGCTTTTGGGCTTTGGGTCATACTCTACTGGGTTCCAGCAAGACAAGTTTTCTTTCTTATATTCACAGTCGCTCTACACTGTGCAAGGCCATGACACAGTGACAATTCAATCAGGAAGAACAGTATCAGTGGCAGACCGTGTTATGCCATTCATGCTATTTTACAAATAGTAATACTAACAATATTGTAAGCTCTCTATTACTGGGTTCCTGGTGATGAAGACAAACCGGGCTATTTTGATACCATCTTTTCTTAGGAACCTTGATCCTGTTGCTGAATTTGCAGCACCCAAATAAACCTGAGAGCAAGTTTCCCTTTGATTCACACATCCAGTGACTTTTCTTACGCAAGTAGTACAAGTAGAAGGATTTCAATAATTCATTAATATTAGTAAGTCAGATGTTCAAAGTAAGGACTATGAGCCCATGGCCTTTGTCCTCCGCAGATCTAGATTCTGCTACAAATACGGTAATATGAAAGTGGCACTATTTAATGCCATTATCAATAGCACCTGAATATTATCAATCATATTCTTTGTGAGGTCAGGTCAGGAAATATCCTATTACAGCTCTTCCATGGCCATTGGAGGTGGGCGTCAACATTATGTATCCCAAGCTTCTTAGGTCAGTCACCCAAATCAAGATAGTTCATGTCAAGTGGCTTGATATCGAGACAGATACAGAACTTCCAAATACACTTTGCAAGTAGTAATAATACAAACAATACTTTAAGTTCTCATTCACTGAGCCCCTGGCATTAGAAACAAACTAGTATTTCTTAATAAATGACTGCATGGTGGGCATCATCCACATCATCCTTATTAATACTCAGTGAAAAGGAATGGATGGGAAAGGGAGAGTCTCAAGATTCTGAATTCTGAATACTTTGCTGGGTGTTGCCACATTGGTATTATTTGGAATCTCAGAATCCAGACCCTTTTACTACTGCCTTGTAGTGCCTCGGGTTTATGCTAAGGTGAATGGTTGGCTAATTACACAGGCAGAAATGTAGACTACCCAAGACATCGGGCCTCTGTAAAACTCTTTCTTTGCTGATCTCTGGATTCCATGCCAGGTTGATGCAAGTTGTACCTTGGTGATTAATGATTGGAGGCTTTGGATATTCTGTTACAATTAACTATACATAGGCAGGAAATCTCAAGATGGTATTCTTCAGTGAGTTTGCCACCAAATGCTGTCAAGAGACTAAAATTGTTCAAGCTATTCTGAAGCCACTGTCCAAGTGTCATCCGGCTTCTACACAATACAAACTGAAATTCATGAGTCTAAGAGTAGTTCTTTGCCTCCTGTTTTAGATGTGGACATAAAGCTAGAGTTTGTGCTCAAATTCACATTAATGTATTGGCTGCCAACTCTTCTGCAAAGTCAAGGACAATAATAGTCTCAAATGAGATCAGGATCTTGAATTCCCCAACTTCAAAATAAAGAGAAGGTAAGAATTGACTCAGAGCATGAGCACAGAACCAAGAATAAAATTGTAATTGCCCAGGGCATGTTTATACACTCATAGGCTAGGGGCGGATGTCGCTTGTTTACTTTTTGAGTATAAATTACAGCACTTTCCCACCTTGAGACAGCAACTTGACCTGTGAGACAAAGTTTTCTTTTCTTTCCTCATTTTTATAACAAGGAGAAATGGCTCAGTGGAACATGTGTTGGTTTTCATCCCAGGTGAGAAAGTAGAAGGCTGAAAATTCTAAGTCATGCATCTAAGTTTCATGTGAGACTAGACAACAAACTAGTATAAATAGTAACAAGAAGTGGAAAATTTCACACACCCCTCCCCATTACTGGATTTTGACAGTTGACACTGGGTTCCAGAGTCCTCGTGGTCACTCTGCAGCCTGTGGAAATGATGGAAGTTGACACACATGGATAATCTTTTCCTGGAAGTGGGTTTGGAGGAAGCTTTTTATAAACAACGAGCCTTTGTATATGGGATTGAAAATAAACTCAGACAGTGCATAGGGTTACAGCTATGTGTTGAAAGGTACAAAGCCACCATCTGTCACCTATCCATATGCCCTGACAGAAGCTTTTACCTCTGCCCGGAATCCTATTCCAGATGATCCTGCTAAGTGTGCAGACGAGTCTTCACACAGAGTCCAGGGACTTAGGCAGAGACTTTCATGCTATTTAAGCTAATTTTTAAAAACAGAAAAAATGAGGCAATGCTACATTAGATAATTGTAAGGTCCTTTGCCAGTCAGCTCTTTACTGGTCATCTACATGTCATATTCTATGGGACTGTTCTGTCAGTTTTCATTTATTTTCCTTTATTAATTATACAGGATCTAACAGCACCAGCCAAATAGCTCAGGGGATTAAAGCACCTGCAAGCAGGTGCAGGGGCTGTTGGTTGGATCCCCAGGCCTGCCACACTGGCCTTGCTGCTGGGGAACTCTGACACGGCAATCAAGACTGGGTGTGGTGGCACACACCTGTAATCCCAGCTCTAGGGAGGCTGTACACAAGAAGATCACTACAAGTCCAATTTACATAGGGAGGCCCTGAGCACCCTGCAGACCCTCCCCTAAAATACAAAACACACACACACACACAAATATATATATATATATATATATATATATATATATATGATCTTATTTAGTTATAATATGTTTGTGTGCTCCAAGCTATATAAAGGAAAAAGAAAACTTGCAGGCTTTGTGTCTTGGATACAGGAAGACATCGTGGTTTTCTATCATCGCTTTCCATTTTCTGCTAAAGTTCTTGTTCAGCGAGTGGTATTTCTGAGCCAGAAAATTTATATTATGGGCCAGGATGTTTTCCATACTTCCCTTGGTTGTTCCTGGAGCGCAGTTCTCAGTTTAAAGGCTTCCTCTTTCTGCCTTTCTTTCTCATGTTGCACGGTACAGTTCTGTAGTTAATGGTACCATTTCAAGAGGCTATTTCTTTTCCCCATCAACTAAAAGCATTTATGACTCAGAGAAAAGTATTTTGGCAATTACTTGGAGAGATTATTATGTTGGTTGTGATAACACTTTGGAAATAAAAAGTGTCTTTAATCTTATGACTACACAAAATTCTTCTTGGCAAAGAAGGATCATTCTGGCTTTTGAATTTAAAATACCATCTTTCTACCGACATTCATTTTTCATGAGTCTGTACTGCTGCTGAGTAGATATCCAGGAGGCAGTGGCTCTGATTCCAGCCCTCAAGTCTATGGGCAACACAAAAGTCTAGGGATGCCCAGATCTTAAATCATGTTGTGGGCTAGAAAGGGCTGGGGTGGAAAGTCAAGCTTCTCTATCAGTTGTCCCAAGCATGGGTATTAGAAGGAGATTTCAGGGAATGTAGAGAGGGCCTAGCTTTAGCATTCTTACATAACAATATAAGGATAACAATATTTCTGGTTCTGATTGAGGCCCAGTGACAGCTCAATGCTATGGAAAGAGCCAGAACATTTACCCTAAGTTCAGATCCTGAACCTGTGGACTGTGGGCTCTTGACTGGCCATAGTTTTGTAAAGGGTAGAAAATTGATATTTGGGCTGAAAGCAGGCTGAATAATATGTTCATACATTGGGGTGTTATGGGTTAGACCTAAAGTGGTCCCCAAATTTCTCATGTGTGTAGAAGATGATTTGATCATGGCAAGTGACATTCACTGGATTCAGCCACCGAGGAGTTCAGGAGCTGAAAGAGCTCTTGGGTGGGTCACCAGGGGCACAGCCTGGAAGGATATGCCCTGTCCCAGCTCCTCTCTCCTCTTCTCTTCTCTCCTTTCTGTGTTCTCTACTCTATCTTCTCTCATCTTTCTGTTCTCTTGCTCTTTCTCCTGTCAGTCCCCTTTCCCGTTCTGTTTCTTTCCTGGAGCCAGCAGATCATGATCCGAAACCATGAGCCAACATAAAACTCTCCTACTTTAAGATGTAGGTCTCAGGTAGTTTGTCCTTGCAATACAAGTGAAGTGGCTAAGACAAACCACATCCTCAGTCATCTACCATAATACTTAAGGCTCTGGAACCTGATGCATTAGGTTTCAATTATGGTTATCCCTCTTGCTGGTTGTATGGTCCTGAACAAAATATTTAATTTCTGACTGTTTAGTTTCTTCCTCTATAAAATAAGGCTAATTAGTGATATCTTGATGTATTAGTATGTGGGGAACTGTACTGTTTGCATAGTTAGGTCCCAATATATTTAGCTATTACTGTTGTTTGACAATAATTTGATTGTGGCTACAATCTTGATAAATTAAAATATGTTCACTTACAAGTGCTTTCATGGCTGTCCTGTCAATATGCACACTTAAAATTTTTACAGCAAACAAACATAAAACTGACCGTCATATAGGAGGACCTCCTTCTTAGAAAGAGATGAAAGAAATAGAGGACAAAGCTACCCTAAGATAGGGAAGAAAATACAAAGGACAAGGGAGGTTTACCTTACCATTAAGTTCAGAAGGCAGAGAGTCTAGGGATCATGTTGCATTTAGAGGTTCAGGAAAATGTTTCAGTTTTATTTATTTATTTATTTATTTTTTTGTGGGACCAGGGTTCGAACTCACGACCTTGCACTTGCCCAGCAGGCTCTTGTGCCTCGGAGCTATCTCCCCAGGCCCCTCAGTTTCTTTTAAAATTAGAAGAAAAAGTAACTTTTAGGCTGAAGAAAGGGTCTTCATATATACCAATATATTGAGTTTTAGGCAATAGCTACAAATATGACGTATTGTTTTTAATAATTTCTTATGGAGGAAGGAGCCTGTTATGGTTTATGTCTAGTTGTCCCCCCAAAGCCTCATGCAGTCATGAGACAGGAACGTCTATAAATTGAGCCTTGACTCATGAGTCACTGGGATTATGTGATTCAGTATTGATCTAGAGTTTGAGACTTGATCCATGATCCCTGGGATTATGTGTTTTAATACTGATGGGATTATCAGTCTGAGTATGGCTGGGACTATGGGTGTGGTCTAGGGCAGATACCCTAAGGCAAGAAAGCCTGATTGGAATATAAAGAGCGACAGAGAGACAGACTCAAGCTATAGGTGTTACTCTCTGCTCCCGTTTGGTTGGTTGCCTCTGTCGTGATCGTTGCTGTTCTGCCGCCATGAACTGGATACTCTCTGCCCTGTTCCACTCAGCCTTGGGTCAGCCGAATATGGACTGCAACCTCCACAAACTGTGAGCTAAATAAACCTTTCCTTCCTTCATTTTGGCTATTGGGTATTTGTCCCAGCAACTAGAGAAAAGTAACTAAGACAGGGCCAATGATAGCAATAGTACTTGGGCTCAACTGTTATGGTTTATGTCTAGTTGTCCCCCCAAAGTCTCATGGAGTCACTGGGCAGGGACTTCTAGAGTTTGAGACTTGATCCATGATCCCTGGGATTATGGGTTTTACTACTGATGGGATTATGGGTGGAAGTACTTCTGGGATTATGGGTGTAACCTAGGGCAGGAGCTAAGGCGGAGAGCCTGAATGTAATATAAAGAGAGACAGACTAGAGCTCTAGCTGTTGCTGTTGCTCTGCTGCCGTGTTGGTTGGCTACCTCTGCCGCCATTTTGTTGCTGTTCCGCCGCCATGAACTGGATCCTCTCTGCTCTGCTCCTCTCAGCCTTGGGCCAGCCGAACATGGACTGAAACCTCCAGTAACTGTGAGCTAAATAAACCTTTCCTTCCTTCATTTTGAGTGTCGGGTATTTGTCTAGGCAATGATTAAAAAGTAACTAAGACATCAACGAAGTCAAAACACAGCCCAGACTGGAGACGTCTCTGCTGTACTTGCTCATACTCACCTCCGTATTCCCAGCTGACAAAGGAGCCTCCGAGAACGGAGATTGCATCTGATTTGCCACTGCACCCGCCAAGCAGTGCATGGTGGTTGGCACGTTACAGGCACCAAATAAATACTTGATGAGCAAAGAAAATGATTAGCATTTTCAGTTATATTCAATGAAGCCTGGACCAAGTTTCTGCTAAGTCTCCAAGCAAATCAATTTCTGTGCTGTTTAGAAGTACATTAAAGAGTGGATGAAAAAGTCACTGCAGAGGAGAAAAGGAGAGCCATGCTCTATTTTCTCTGGATTTGTCTCTGAAGTAGTCACTGTATGCAATATAAAAAATTCAGCTGTAGTTAGGGCCTGGCTACTGGCAATGGAGGCTTCTCCAAGGCAGAAACTATGAAGAAATAGGCTGATGAACTTGCCAACATAAACAGTTTGTATTTTTGTATATATTAATTAAAGCTACAAACAAAGTTAAAGGCACAAGACTATCTGGAAAACATGGTTGAAAATATATGCTAGATAAGGAGCCTATATTGCTACTATAGTAAGAGTTCTTATTAGTCACAAAAGATTACCCCACTCCAAAAGATAAACAACTTTTTAAAAAGATATAAACAATGGTAAAAATAACTACACAACAGCCTTTTGGATAATCAAAGAAGCATAAATTAAAGCAAGGAAATGCTCTTTTGTCCACTAGGTTGAAGTGCTAAAAAGCGGGCATATCCTTAGTATGAGAGTAAAAAAGTCAGTACTTTAGGGTTAGATTTACTCCGTATTTTGACATCAGTGTAAAATTGTAGGAAAGCCATTTAAGCATTATGAGTCTGTCTTCTTATCTCTAAACTGAGGATCATAACAGTCTCATTTGCAAAGTCAGTTTGAAGATTATATGAGCTAATGAGTTTTAATTAACTTTGTAAATTTGATGGTGATACACACATGCACGCACACACACACACACACACACACACACACACACACACACAGGTGCACACATAATTATTGGGTCTCATTAACCCAAAGCACCTGTGCCATGACTCAGAAAAGCAAGAGGAGAAAGGAGGTGCGTAGACTTGCTTCCTAGATGACATCTTAAGAGACTGCATGGTGGCTTTGTTGAGCTACACAGTGGAGGTGGTACTGGGAAGGACCAAGAGATCAAGACACTGTGAGAAGAACAGCAGAAACTGAAATGGGCAGAATGAGATGGCTAATGCCATCATGACAAATAATGAGACAAAGCGCATTCAAAGGGAAACATGCTTGTGGAGTGCCTGTCCACAAGGGTCCCTGGACCACGACTCTGGCCTAGGAGAGAAACCTCTAGGAGAGACTTTGGCAAGCCCCGCAGTATAGTAATGACAGAGAAACCTCTAGGAGAGACTTTGGCAAGCCCCGCAGTATAGTAATGACCCTCCAAGAGTCTTAAATCAGACTACCACAGGTCAGAGACGGGACTGGGAAGAATCCAGTGGCAATGTGGGCTCCTGGCCTTTCGCATAGTGTGTAGGATGTGTGAACTTCAGGACTGGTCTTCCTGGATACAGATCCTGACCCATCCTTTGAGTGATCTCTGGGAAGATTCTTTACCCCTCTGTGTCTTCATTTCTCACTTGGCAATGTAGATAGAGAGCATGCCAAACTCCGATGGTTGTTGTAAGAATTATGTAACTTAATATATATAAGGCATTTGAAGATTCCTAAAACATAAGTGCCTAGTTTATGTTAAGTGTTAGTTTTTAGTTAGTTATTATTCTTGCCAAGGTTATGAGTAACATCACTACCACCACCACCACCACCACCACCACCACCACGACCACCACCGCCACCACTGGTGGAGAGCAACAGTTTATCACTAGAAACCTGACATCTATAACAATGTGCAATATAACAACCACTACTGAATACCTATCATCTTATTTTTTAATTGTGCATTGTTTCTAATGCCTTGTCTGTTTTTTCTACTCTTTTAAAAATAAATAATAATTAAATTAAAACAGCATCATTGGATACAGGGTCTACAGGGTCTCACTACATAGATTGGACACGTAGTGATCCTCCTGTTTTCAGCTTCCCAAGTGCTGCGATTACAGGCATGTGCCACCATCACTGGAGATTAGAGCTTAAGTGATTCCAAGGTGTTATGACCTCCTGTGACCTAGAAAAGTATTTATGAACATTTGGCTCCTTCTTTTCCATGGAAAGAAAGGACATAAGAGCCTCCAGCTCATACACTCACACTGATTCGAAGTGCCGTTACAGAGACAACTCCTTCTCATCTCAGGGTCCTGCTCCTGTTCATAGCCACAAAGCTGTGACCCAAATAAGTATTCCCAGTGGGAAGGCTGTTACTGTGGCCTGGCAGGACACAGGCCAAATATAACTTCTTATTCATTTATTCAAAGGTAAGTTCAAGTATCTCCACCTTAAACATTTCCTAAAGAAGACCCTCAGCATTTTTAGAACTTTCAAAAGGGAGAGATTTGATTTCAAATGAATAGGAAGGGACCGAACTTCCCTTATCAAACTGCTCTGCCCTTCCTTCTAGGTCAAAGGGAATTTCATCCCTGCTAGTGATGATACTCTAAACAAAATTTTTCTGCTATATAATTTGGAAATAAAATGATTTGTGAAATCATGGAGGGCTTTGAGGGCAGGTAATAGATAGAAGGTATGAGTCATATAATCAAAACATGTTATATATGTCCACTTCTCTTCAAAGATGTGAGACTGTTGGGGGAAAGGCATGGAAAAGGGGTGAGGGGTAGAATGATTAAGGTATGTTGCTTGCATGCACAATCTGAGAAATGAGACCCATTAATCTGTAAAATAAATATGCACTATATACAGCCTCATGTCATCTGCAAATAAAGATATTTTCACTTCTTCCTTTTCAGTAATTTTTTCCTTTTATTTCTTTCACTTATCTAATCACTCTAGCTAATGTTTTTTTTTTTTTGTTTGTTTGTTTATTTATTTTTATGGCTGGCTCAGCCCTCACCGAGAGCAGGGCTGGCGCAGCATGTGGTGCCGGGGATCGAACCACGCTCCCTGAAGCTGCCCAAGCTTTCCCAAGCAGGCGCTTGAGCCATCCCACCGGGCCATCTAGCTAATGTTTTGAGAACTACACTGAACAGGAGTGGTGACAGTGGGCTTGTCCATATGATGTTGGCTGTTGGTCTGTCATAATGGCTTTTATCAGGTTGAGGTAAAGATCAGCTATTCTGATTTTCTGTAGGGTTTTGGTCATGAGTGACTGTTGAGCTTTGTTACACCTAGTAACCTGAACAACTAATCTGAAGATAACATCATGCAATACAGCGGCCATTGTTGAACTCCTACTACTTTATTTAGGGAAGTTCTGTGTCATTTCTCATGCTCTTTTTTCTATCCTTATTTTGTATTCTTTAAAATAAATCAATATGCACTAATAAAAAGCAAAAGAAAAGATGCAGCATTAAAATGAATGTGGCCAGTGTGTACAAAAGCTGCAGAAAGTGACATCTGATCTCTCTCCTCCCCATTCCAAAACTGGCATTGTAAGCCAGTTGCAAATGCCATTCAGTAGACTTCCTACCACAAGATGGCTCTCTTTAAGGGAGATGTCTAGAACACCAGTAGGTGACCCCATTATAGGACACAGAGGGATTGTATCCCTGCTCGTGCTGTGCAGATGCTTCAGGGGTGCCAACCTGCCCTGCTGTTGGCCACACACAGTCCCATCATATCTGTGCTAGAGAGATAAAGGACCAATCCTTCAGGAAGTGAAGAGACTTGTCCAAGATCACTCCTCTGTGCTCTGGCTTTTCCCTCACAAAGAACAATGCCACTGCCATCCATGACTGTAGCATACACCCCAAATTCTCCTTGAAGCGTGAACTGTAAGACAGACAGTGAGAGAGAAGAGTGAGAAGAAACAAAATGCCTAGACATTTGAAATGCCCAACTCCTAGCGCAGAACAGGCAGGTCTTCCCACAATGCTGTCTGACTTTATAGTCAGAAATGAACTGAAAGCCGAAGGAGGGTGCTGAGAGGGGACAGTACTAGGCAGCATTCTGACTTCCCCAAGGACAACTTGACTTTTGTCCCTCACTGAAACCCCAGCTCCTTGGAGCTAGAGGAGCACTATTACTTCTGCAGTTTCTTGGGGAGATGCTGAAAGCATGTTTGCCATTTCCTTATGTAACTGGAAGAGCATCTTCAGCATAATGTGTGGCCAGCTATCACTGTGAAGACATGCTTGCCCATCTATAAGGTAGGACGCTCCTCCTGCTAGTGATTGAAAGGCTATTGTGAGAATTAAAAACCAGATATTTATGAAGAAATGCTCCACATCGCTAGCCATTCATGAAATGCAAATCAAAACAACACTTAGATACCATCTAACCCCAGAAAGAATGGCTATCATAAAGAAATCAACCAGCAACAAATGATGGAGAGGTTGTGGAGAAAGAGGAACCCTTCTCCACTGCTGGTGGGAATGCAGATTGGTGCAGCCATTATGGAAAGCAGTGTGGAGGATCCTTACAAAACTAGAACTGGAAATCCCATTCAATCCAGCTATCCCCCTACTGGGAATTTTCCCAGAAGAACTGAAAACATTACACCATAGCGATATCTGTGCACCTATGTTTATAGCAGCTCAATTTGTAATAGCCAAATCTTGGAAACAATCAAAATGCCCATCATTTGAAGAATGGTTGAAGAAAATGCGGTGTTTTTACACAATGGAATATTACTCAGCTATAAAGAATGATAAGCTGGAAGACTTCATATATAAATGGATGTATATTGAACATATACTCATTAGTGAAATAAACCAGACCTACATGTGCAAATACCGTATAATCTCCCTAATATAAGAACTCTACATTTTTTTCTTTCCTTACCAATATCAATTGGAAGGTGTGTCATGCTCACGTCCTGTGCTCTGTATAACTACTGCAAGGACAATATGCAGTGTGTCAACTGTTAAAAAAAAGTAATGATTATTGAAAGTGTTAATGTTTAATTGTTTGATCAATCTTATATACCTACATCTATTAATCTGAACTGATCCGATGATGAAAATATGTAATACAACCATTGTTAAATTTAAAATTAAATATTTTGAAATAAAACAAACAAACAAACAAACAAACAGGTATTTGGGAGCAGTCAGCACCATGTTTAGCACATGGGCCTTTCCTACCGGTGTCTACTTTTTTACTTCTTTTGTCGAAAAATAGAAGTAGGAGAAAAACTGGCAGCATATTCTTTTTTTTTTTTTTCTTTTTGAGACAGGGTCTCACTATGCAGTTCAGGCTGGCCTTGAGCTCACTTTTGTAGCCCAGGCTGGTCTTGAACTCACACTGATCCTCCTGCCTCAGCCTCCCGAGTGCTGGGATTACAGGCGTGCGCCACCACGTCCGACCTGGCAGCATATTCTGCAAGTGTCTTCTCTTCTTTTCTGCTTTAAACTTGAAGTAGAGGGCCTGGGCTTAGTAATTTTTACCCCTTGTTGTAAATTTTTTCTTTCTTTTTAAAATCTAGAATTTTGAGATATGACAGCTGTCAAAGACTAGAGTTCAATGAACCAGTCTTTTGAGCCTTTGCAACCCTATCATCAGAAAAGATGGTCTCACATGATGAATGGTTTCATATATTTAGTGCCTATGCTTAGCAGAAATAGAATATTATTGTTGTGAGAACCAAGCATTGCACTGATGTCACCAAACCCAAAGTGAAGACAGCAGGTAACGTATTCAAAAACCCTCTTTAGAACAGGAATAAGATTAGAGATCACCATAATGTCCACAGCTTTGGGTGCTAGAGCCAGAGATCACACACTGATATTGGTAGCGTACACCATTCTGTAGGCACAACTCGCCCTATGGTATGGCTTTGAATATACCTGACCCTAGATGCTTTAACTGAAAAGAACCAGTAGGTCAGCTAATCCCCAAGAGAGTAAAATGAGCAAACTGCATTACTATTATCAAGGAGAAGGGAGAAACAGGGCTGGATTAGTTCAAGCCCCACTAACCACAGAGGAAGTGTAGATAGGCCAACTACAGAGCCTTGGCTCAGCCTGGAAGCTCAGCAGCATGAGAAGTTTCCATGATAGAGGAAGAAGGAGGAGGAGGAGGAGGAGGAA